>JAASGT010000350.1:0-28947 GCA_023334315.1 Globisporangium alternatum | reverse complement strand
CGGCGAAACTCCTCTTTTCCCTCTGATAATGAGTTTTCTCTTGCAGTGTCGTCAATATTGTGACGTGTTGCGCTGCTGTGGGCTTGTTTTCCTTCTCGTTCTTTGCTCTTTCATTTGAGCCGCTTTGTGTGCTGTTTGGCGCAATAGCTTTAGAGAAAAGTTGCAGAACGAGAATTTTCTAAACTTTTGGCGCGCACTTTAGTTTTGAAGAAATCAAAAAGCGACAGTTTCTACTTTTGGCGGGCACTTTAGGTACGCAAGAATCTGAGACTGTCGAACGTATTCGTCCCACATAGAGGTTGGACAAGGACTCAGGTCACGCTCATATTTTATACAAAAACAAGAGGATCGGTCGGTCTGTGTCAAATACCGGTCGGTCGGAAAACTGGAAATGTAATTTTTGACGCAGTAATGAAACTCATGCCTCCAATCGTAACGACAGCTAGTACGAGTATGGTGCTACCTCTATACAAGGGATGAACTCCTTGTACGTCGCACCGACAGCACATTGAACTTGTCAAACACCTGGGCATCTTTTGGCCCCTAAAGCGCATTGATGTGCCTTGTTGGTCTCTTGGCTGTGATCTCTTCTATCCAGTTCAGCTCCATATCGATGCTGTATAGCCCTGTGCACAGGCCAACTCGCGCTGTTATGACGGCAGTTTGAAGAGACTCACCATGGCGTCTGGATCACACACAGACGTCTAGGGACCTCTTTTCTTTGTCCGAATCACACAAGCTTCAGCTTCTGTCCCCCACTTCTGATGCACCACACGCTATTCTTCTTCACAGCCAACGGACTCACTCCTTCCGCGCCACCATGGCGCAGCACGGGCCAAACCCGCCGCAACTTTTGCCACGCGAGTCGTTCGACCTCAACGAGGCGTTTTGATTTCAAGGACTGGCGTGCTCGAGATTTGATGCTCCAGGGTGTCGATGAGGCCAATGTCAAAAAGGTCCGCGGCTGCACGAGCGCTCATGAGATGTTATGTGGACACTCATAGCCGCGAACGCCCCCTAGTTCCCAAACGTGAAGGACGTCTTTCTGGAGCGCCAGTTCTACACGAGCTACTCACAAAGGACAAGAGGTGAGCGACTGGCTGGAGGACATGACGGAGATGCGTCGCCTTCTGGGGACATGCCCCAGATGCGTCCCGTCTCAGACGACGAAATGCTGCTTCTTGGTGACGTGTTCATGCATCGCGAGCTTTACCGCGCGTTCAGGATCCAGAGGATCCGCAGCGACTGGAGGCTGTCGGAACCATAGACAGTCAAGGCTGCGCTTTACGGCGAGGCTCGGATCAACAAGTTCATTGCGAAACACCAGAGGTACCTAATTGCGGCGGCGAACTGTCAACTCCAACCGAAGGCTGCTGCGGGTAGAAGAGCCAAGCGACAGCGATGCCGTTTGGCTGTACGCTTCAGCCTGTTCAAAGCCACCAACCATTCTTGCTTGGGCTCGCTGACTGGTGATGTAGACAAGCCGGTCTCAGTTGTCTTGTGTTTGCTTTGCTTTGCCTGCGTTCGCACTCGTTCGTTCTGTCTGTGATCTGGCAGGACAAACAGCAGTCTCGACGGAGCACAGTAGCTGGAAAGAAGCATTCGCCGTACTGATCAATATACCATGTCATTGCACAGCAGCCATTTAGCCATAGCTCACTTCGTTCCAAGCCCATCCATCTAGCTGGTGGCGTCTTCTTCGCTAGTGATGCGCCGCGCGACGTTCTTGGCCCACGTGTAGTGGAGCGGCAGGCGCAGCTGCGTGATGCGCGTGCCGTCGCGCGTGGTCTTGCTCGAGGACACGACTGCATGGAACTGGCACACGTCGTGCAGCAGCAGCCGGTAGAAGCTGTCGCGCATGGCCAGCGTCAGCGTGCTCGTTGATACCTCCCACTTGCGAAAGCTCTCGGTGCTGGCGCAGGGCTCGAGCTCGCTCTCGAAGGCGGCCATGCGCCTGCGGCACTCGTCCGTCTTGCGTTGCGCAAAGAGCACCACGATCTCCTCCAGACAGAAGAGGAACCTTCGGTGCTGGAACCGCGTCAGGTTGGCCGCCAGCTGACCTTGCCCGCTGGTGTCACCACTTTCCAGCTTGCTTTTCTTGTTCTTGGCCTTCTTCTTCTGCTTCTCCTCGCGCTCGCGGTCCTGCGCGCGCCGCTTCTCGCACTCGTGCTCCTTCGCGAGCGTCTCAAAGAGATTCTCTACCTGGTCCGAGTCACACTGGCGCAGCAGGAAAGCCTTCTTCTTGGAAACTGCGGCTGAGGCTGTAGGAAGCGGGCGCTCGCCTGGCAAGTGCAGCGCGTTGCACGTGGCGCTGCCCATGAACACCTTCGCCTCACCGATCGACCGCATCAGTGACAGCAGAGGCTCGCGCTCAGGAATGGAAGGGAACTTTTGACGTTGGCGCTCGGACTCGGACTCATCAAATGCCTGTGCCTGCAGGAAGCGGCAGATGTCGTTCACCAAAAGGCTGCTTTGTCTGTTCGCCGCTGCGGACGTCGTAGCGATCGCGCTGTGAAAACCTACGAACGCGCGCAGCGTGTTGGCACGCAGACGCTCTTCTGCCACGCGCTGCACGTCCACCTCTGGCTCATCCTGACCCACCTTGTCGAAGAAAATCTGCGAGGACGACACGCCCAGCAGCGCACCGCAATGCGCGAGATTCGCCACTGAAAGCACGCGCTGGCGCTGGTGCGTTAGCACAGCGGGAGTTATGGTCAGTGACGATCTCTGCTGATGCTCAGCTGACCCGTGGTGCTGGAGCAGATGCGGCTGCGCGAGTGCGATGCTCACTCTCTCCGCGAGTACCGTCATACCGTAGATCTTGAAGACCTCGAAGACCTCCTTCGAGGCGCGCAGCACATGGTCGTGCGTTAGTTGCTGCATTGCAGCGAGCGCTCGTGATGTGAGGCTCTGTTGCTGGGATGATGGCACAGACTCTATGCCACCGTTATCGCCAGCAGCGTCGGCGAACGCGTGGTGGCTGTGGGTGATGGCGATACCGCCCACGCTCTCGCTCTCTTTGTACTCGTCGATTAAATCGGCGAACGACTTCTCTTGCAGCTCCTGCTCACGACTCGGGTCATGCACCGCAGCCTCAAACTCTGACTCGAAGGAGCCCTGCAGCACGACCAGCTCGCCCGTCTCCTCGTCCAGCTGCTCCTCCGGTAAGCACGAGAACGGGTTGAACGACACGCTCAACGGCCCCGCACACACGCCGAGCTGTCTCGCGCGCGTACGGTCGGCGAAGTGCGCATGCAGCATCGTCGCTAACAGCGCATCCAGGTGATCTCTGTACAAAGCACAGGCGCGCTCGTCATTGCTCTGGCGATCCAAGCGTACGACGAGCTCTCCGACGACTGCCTCGACGATGTCGGCCTTCTCCTTGAGCTTCTTCCTCGGGTCACCTCGCTGTTGTTGCTGTTGCCCAGCGACGCCGTGGTGGTATCGGCGCCGCTGGTACCCCATCTTCTCGTACACCTGCGCCAGGTTGCGGTTCGTGACGACCGCGAGCCGTAGGTTGCGGAAGACGCGCGCCGAGAGCGGCGCATGGTGGAACTGCGACAGTAGACAGCGCCCCACGAGCTCACCGATCACGGCGTCGCCGATCCACTCGAACACGTCGGCGAACGCCGCGTGCGTGAAGCTACCGGAAGCGCCCTTCGCGCGCGTCGACGACAGGATCGCGTGGAAACCATCGATGACATCCAGGAAGCCAATGCTATTGCCAGTGCCCGTGCCACCTCCGTACGCATTCTTGCGCTTCTTGCCGATGTCATCATCGTTGTCACTATCGTCGTCGGTCGCGCGCTTGCGCTTCTTCGTCGTCCCGTCGCGAGTCTGTTTCGACGCACGCGCCGCCGAAGAAGAGGGCTTGTGCACTTGCGCGCGCTGCGGATGGATCTTGCGAAAGTGGCTCGGCGCCGACGCGTTGCGCAGCTGCTTGGCGCGCACCTTGCGGCTCCATTTCGACCGCGCACTGCCGCTCATTCTTGTCCTTCTCTTTGGCTTCTCGCTCAATTTGAAACTGAATTTGAGGCGGTGTTTGATTACGCCAATGTCATCATCTGTTCGATTGGTAAATATAAAGTTCAGTCATTTGTTTATGAGCCAATCATGTCTATTAACTGTTCAATTCTTGCTCATAATTGGTAGAAAATATTGCTGAATTCATTTATTTTTACTAATGGCAAAGCGCCAAATGAAGAGCTCAAGTTAAACCCAGCCTTTTCTCTTTCTTCAGCAAAACCAGCGTCACTTTCAAGCCAAAGCAGCAGGAAAGCAAGGCAAGGTCCAGCAGCTTCAAGCCCACTCCGCAGGCTCTCACACTCCGCTTTACGAGCACTGGGCAGCACCTCAGTCTCTCTCCATCACACCACCACCTGCCAGCACCAACCACCAGATCCTTACAAACGATGGGCGTGCTCGAAGTTGTGCGGTGCATCCGCCAACGCGTGCTCATGGAGATGCTGGACCTCGACCCGATCGCCGAGCCGCCGGCGCCGCGCGCAGACTGGCCTCAGTGGGCCAATAATGATGGCGACGACGAGGCCGACGACAGCGGCAAGGACGTCAAGATCCGCGTGCTGAGCCTCAACGCCTGGGGTACGTACTCTTGCATGCACGCCCTCATGCTCGTGCTCTGGATGCCTTTCATGCAGACATGTACTCAGTATTTATAGGACCAGCGACATGTTCTATTTGACTGACTACTTGCTTGTTGTCATTTCGTTCGATATGCAGGTCTGCCCGTGGCGCCCAAGGCGATGGAGCGCGCCGTGGAGATCGCGAATGCCATCAAGGGCGACTTCGAGATCGTCGTGCTGCAGGAGATCTGGCACCGGCGCGAGCGCAACCTCATCATCTCGCGCGCCGAGCAGGCCGGTTTCCACTTCTACCACTACTTCAACCCGGCGATCGGCTTTCCCGTGCCGCTCGGCCACGACTCGTTCGGCACGGGCCTGCTTGTGCTCTCCAAGTTCCCGATCGTCGGCGTGCTCTACCACTCGTTCGCGCTCAGCGGCCGGCCGTACGCGCTGCACGAGGTGTGTATGTGTCCATGCTACGCGTATTATATCTCAATTGTGGCTGTATTGTTGAGTGTCATGTATTTATTGTCTGCATAGGCTGACTTCGTGGCGAACAAAGGCGCTGGACTGCTTCGCGTGCAGACGCCCGCGGGCCAGATCGACCTGTACGTGACGCATTTGCTAGCGAACTACAATGCGCTGGGTGCGCCGGGACTAGGCGACCTCTACCTGCCGCACCGCACAGGCCAGTCCTACGAGCTCTCGCGGTTCATCGCGGCGACCAACAAGAACGACCTCACGATCGTCTGCGGAGACTTTAACTCGCCGCCCGACAGCATCGAGCTGCGCATCCCGAAGGAGCTCGTGCAGCTGCGCGACGCGTTCACAGACATGAACAGCCACGACGGTCTCACGTTTGCAACCGAAGACAACAAGTACTCATTCGGCGACCACCCGATGCGCATGGACTACGTGCTCTACAAGACGCTCAAACAGCAGACACAGGTATCGAAAAAGGACGAGCGGTCGTGGCAGTTGGTCGGCAGCGACGTGTTCAAGAGCTTCTTCGCCGACGAGCGCGGCGAGAAGACCCCGCTGTCCGATCATTTCGGCGTGAAGGCCGAGTTCATCTTTGGCGCGCACCGTCCGCAGCCGTGCGAAGAGCTCAGTGGCGAGATGGACGGAACGTCCTCGTCAAGTGGACTCTCGAGCGAGGAAGACGTGCGCTCGTGCCTCACAACCACGTGCGTGCATTGCGACGAAGTGGAAGGCACAAAGTACCTTGCGAACTCGTTTCCACATAGCGTCAAGGTGCTGCAGGAGGTGCAGCAGGTGATCTTGCAGGGCCGCGCGCGTGCGATCATGCGTCGCTCGGGCCACCTGCACCGTTCGGGACTCAGCTTCCTGGCCGTGCTCCTCATCATCGTCGCGCGGTTAGTGTACCTGGAGGCGTCGCCGTGGAGCTGGCTCGCGATCATGGCACTGACGATTGTCGGCATGTCCGAGTACATCCTCGCGTTCTTCTTCGCCACGCTCGAGTGCTCGACGTTCACGGAGCTCGCGAATCAGGTGCGGCTGCACCTGTACGCCGAGCAGGCGAACGGCGCAGTGTTGTAGCTCTTTAGCCAGAGATACTCAACTCGTAAGACGTATGGCCATACTATTGGAAAACAGCTTTCGCAAATTTCGTGGACTATGTGCATCGAAGGTGTTACAGAGGAGGAAGAGGGCCACGAAAGCTCGATAGTCGTGGTCCTGCTTTCAAAGTGCTGCAATCCATCGTGGAGGTCGAGCATTACTGTCAACATGTGTGTCCTGATGCTGTTGTCTGGCTAGCCATTGTCGGTACGGGCATTACACTGAGCTCAGCAGGTAGCGTGCGCTCTGGTCTTTGTGGTGATTATGAGTGCTGCCTCCCTTTGTTGGTTATCTACGCGACATCGACGTCTCTGACCTCAACATCCGAGAGGTCGATCGGAGCCGGGTGGACAGGCTCACCGAGCACTGGGCTCGCCTCGGCGTCAGCTTCACCTCGATGGTCGTGCGCGCGCTTCCTCGCATTTTTCATCGCCGAGGAGGAGGGCGCGTACAAATACGCGATCGCGTACACGTACACGTTGAAGAGCGCCTGGAACCAGGTCCACTGACCTCCACTGGTTGGAGCTGGCGAGATCGCGCCGCTGCCCAAACCAACAAACGCCATGATCACCATGAAGTACGTGAGCAGCACGAGGTAGCGGTAGCGCACGCGCCGAGAGCGGATCTCTTGGTGACTCACTAGCACCAGGTAGGTGAACCACATGACGTAGAAGATGCTCATGGCTCCGCAGATCGCCTGCACGAGGGCAAAGTTCGCGTTCGTCGCCAGTGGGTCCCAGGTCGGGTCGTTGTTCGCATAATACTTCATGTATCCGTGGTAGATCGCGTTCATGAGCCAGAAGAAAGAGATGTAGACGATCTTCGGCGTGAAGAATTGCGAGTTGGACACGCCGCTCACTTTTCCCTGAAGCCGCAGATTGTCGAGCATGACGAGCCAGAAGAGTAGAAGCACCTGGAAGAACGTGACGTGAAACAGCACGCTCAGGATCTTCACCGGGTTGCCTCCAAAGTTGGCTTCGACCACGTAGAACGGGTCGTTGAAGAAGATCAGCGTCACTGTGAGCGTCGCGACCCAGCCTTGCTCCAGATTCTGTTCGCGGGTGGACAGTTTATTCAAACTGGTGTTGTACCAGATCGCTACCAACGCCGAGATGAGCAGGAAAAAGATCTTGACGCCGATGAACCAGTCCGTGAATGCCTCGGTGCCCCACGTTTTCATGAATCTCGGATCCGAACCGTTGATCGGCAGCAACCCTTCGCTCGAGTTGAACAGCACGTCGACCTGGTAATCGGAATAATCGATCTCCCCGAAGCGCAAGAAATACTGATCCTTGCAGAATGTTGTGCCTTTGATACACTGGATCGCTAATGTCTGCTGTCGGACTTCGGGAATGATTTGCGCGAAAGTGCGGTTGCCGCTGCTCGAGTTCTGGTAGAAGCCCTTGACATGCGGAGTCATCGTCACACTGAACGAGTGGTCGTCGGTCTTGTTCTTGTTAGGGAACGCAACCTGCAAGTAGAAGTAGCGGTTGCGGTGCTTGAACCCATTGAGACCGAACGAGTAGTGCGCCACTTGAAGCTCCTCCACACTGCTGCTGTGATAAGGTCGGTTCGTAGAGTTCGTACACGCGTCAAACATGCATGAAAGAATCGGCATCTGCTCGTCTTCAGAGAGTCGAAGCAGCTCGTCGATCGCTGCGACTGATCCACTCGTTGCAGTCGAAGAAGCCGTTGCGTTTTGTCCGGAGCACGATTGTAAGAGCGCGAGCGAGAAGTCCGACGTACACCTCGTCGCGTTACTCGCGTAGTCGGAGCGTGACACGGCTGGCGCTGCTGCATACCCAACGACGAGGAAGAGGAACATCACCATCATCGCAAGGAAAGACATCGCAACAAGCTTGAGCATCGACATCACTTCGATGCGCATGAAGCTGGCGTCAGCTCCATCGAGGGAAGCAGCATTGGCTTTCATTTTGTTGGCGCTTGCCATTACGCCGTGATTCTCCAGCAAGCTGTGGCGAAAGTTTAGTCCCAAGAAGAGATTCTCACACCGCTTGAAGCTTTTGGCCGAATGGGGTCTCCTCAAGTCCGACTGCTCAAGAAAGCGAAACGACTGCTGGAGTGAGGTTGTACTTTTGCAGTTGTTGTGACTATTTCTGTGGCTTCGTGGCTTGATTGATCAGCTGGGCGAGAGAGATTGGACAAAAGCAAGGGGTTCAGAAGCCTGCACCAATCACTTTGACTTTGAAGCGCGAATTCCTACTGCTCACTCACTTCTGTCTCCAGCATGCGCAACGATGACCGAAGTGACTTGATGGTTTGTTCGTCTCGTTGTCGCTGAGATCGGCAGGATTCTTCGGTCCGTTTTGCGCTCTCTGCAAGACATGCCGGCATAAAATGAAGCAGATCTGTGTGAGCGTGGACGCGCATTAGTCCAATAAGCCTAGAAGTTGCTCTCACCCAATGCGCTTTCGAGCTCCAAGACCCGTGTATTGCGGATGCTCATAGCTCCTGATACAGCAAGCAACCTGGTTTGCAAAGGCAGAAGATGATGAGAAACAAGCCACAACGACGCATTCGCACGAATGCAAACAGCCCAGCTCACTCTGTCTGCAGCTTCGCCACCTGCCCATGGAGCTTTTCGTTCTGCTGCAGCAGTGCTTGAAGCTTTGCGTCTTGGGAATCGTGTTCACGAGTCTACACGCAGAAAGTGATTGTGAGCATCGCAAATGAGTTCCGGTGAGCTTATACTATCATCATCCATGCTGCCCACCTGAGTGCTGCCAACTTGCAGCTTAAGAGCCTCGAGTCGCCGCTCTGCACTCAATGCGCGCTCTTCCAGCATCGCTGCCCGCCGGCGCATCACTCTGCCACCACAACAAACGGCACACCATGATGAAGCCTTTTCATAGCAAGCATCAACCACATCGAGTCCCGATCTCTGATACTAACAGCAAACGTACGTAAACTCGCGCAAGAACTCGTGGCGCTGCGCATCGAGCTTCTCCAGCACCTCGCGCTTCTTCTTCGTTGACGTCGGCGTTGTCATTGTCGTGTGCACCATCGCAGCCCTTCTTCCTGTGTGCGCTCCTTGCGGTTCGTCGTGAGTTGAAGTAGTTGTTGTGTGCGTGCGCCTTGGATTCCGCACGCAAAGTTGAAGTTGGTATGCAGAGTGATGGTCGCAACTTCAACACGCTTGGGAACTGTATCCATTATATTGTATCCGATGTCTGAGCGAATATCCAACCAGCCCAGTCAAGCGCATGTATCTCTGAGCCATGTCAGGTGTCGGTATATAACAATCCACGAGCCTAGCCCCCTCAAGTATCGCTACCGCTTCGAGTGGCGCGTGCCTCACGAGCTGCGACCGCGTTGGCGAACGCCTCGAGCGCGTCGGCGTCCGCAGGCGGCAGGTCGCGCCCGTAGAGGGCAAGCAGCTCCGTGGTGGTGTATCCACCGAAGAACTCGGACGCGCGCTCCGCACACGCGGTGCAGAACGTCACGCGCGTGCTGCACTCGCGACACGCGTGCAGCATGTGCAGCAACTCACCATGGGACGCTGCACAATTGCTGAGCGATGGTGCGATGCGACGCACAAGCCGCTCGAGCGCGAGCTTTTCTGCTCAATTAAAACACGGAGCGTGTAACGAAGCGAGAGCAGTGTAAGTTACTAGACAGGGTCGGTAGTTTAACGCTCATGACACGGAGACTTGCCTCGGGCGATTACGTCGTTCGCCTTCTCGGCCTCGAGCCAGAGACTGCCTTCGAGCGCACCGCAGCTCGTGGGCGACGCAGGGGCTTGGCAGTGGCGGCGTCGACTCTTGGACTCGCAAAACTTGTCAAAGTCGCGCTCACACTGGTCTCTAAGCAGCAGCGCGCGCTCCAGCTTGGCGCTCGTTCTCTTCAGTGGCGAGGCTTCAGCACGTAGAAACAGACACAAGTGTCAGCAGCCAACGAAGAGCAAAGACTGCGAGCTGCCATCATCAGCTATAACGCACCTGAGTTACCCGTGGGATGGAGCTCTCCAGTGAGTGCGTCAATCGACCGTCGCTCTGTTCGGACAAGCAGCAGAAGGTGAGAAGACGAATCGTCAGGTCTTGACTCGGCAACGTGCTTCGTACGTATCTGTCTCTCGCTGTGTCCCTGTACCAGATACCCAACCGGAGAGTTCTCTGGACTCGCAACTGCACGACCACGCACAGCGAACGTGCTAGTCCACATTCACATTGGCATGATCATGATCAGAGAAAAAGCGCGAGCGAGGTCAATTAAGCACTGTCTCAAGCATTCTCATGATAAGGAGCCAGAAGACTCACGACGCGTGACGCAGCTTTCGATCTGATGACGTCGCCGGAGCGCCGTCGGCAGCGTTGGCGTTGTCGCTCGAGTCCGTTCGCAGCAGCAGCACAGTGTTCGCTGGGAGTTCAAGCGACCTGCGCGGCATTGTGGAGATGCTCTTCACAGCGGCGCTCGATGGAAGGTAGTGGTGAGTTGCACGTCATGTCAGTGCTGACTGACTGGTGCTCTATTTCTGTCTTTCTCGCTCTGATGCAGATCAAGAGTTCAGATCCTGAAAAGATATCCAAGGGATTTATCAAAATGCATGCTTCCTTCCTAGATTATCAAGCAACGGAGCTCTTGAGAGTCGGGAGGATGACGCCGCAGTCGTTCCTGTTACCGCGCTTGCCGCGCCCGTCGCTACTGCCGTAGCCCGTGGCGCACATGCACTGGCCCGTCTCGTAGTTGCACGTGCCCTTGTTCGAGCAGACCGTGTTCTCCTTTGTGCCCATCTGGCTCGCGATGCCGTCGATGATGGCGCCATCAACTGCGATAACAACAGTTCCAGGCGTTTGTGCGGTGAGCTTGAGGTACGTCGTGTCGACCTGTAGCCGCGGCAGATTCCCATGGTCGACTGGAAACGTGATCTTAATGACGTTCTGAGCGTTGGTGGGAATTGCAGGCGAGCAGGCACTCGTGCCGAAGCTGAACTCCACGATCGCGTCTTCAAAGCCAAAGGAGTTCGTGAGAATGCCGCGCAACACACCTGGCGATGCATCGAACGGGACATCGGAGGACGCCAAAGTGCGGTAGCGCAACTGGAACGTCCCACTGGTGGCGATACATTTGAGCAGCTGCACTTCGTCCACTTGGCCCTGTGTGGTCGGGTCGTCTCCACGGGGACAGCTTTCTACGGTACGAGGAATGCCCACATCGAAGCGACACTGTTAGCGTCCAACTCAAAATGATCTCATGACAAACAGAGAACTCTAATGACAGCAAACAAACTCACGCTGGCTGCAGTCGTAGCCTTCAAAGCCCGGATCGCACTTGCAGCCAAGGATGCTATCACGGTCGAACGTCTGCGCGTTGTTCGGGTCGACGCCGTAGTCGAAGCGCAGCGATGGACTGTCGGCGTCGGCCTCGAGCGATAGCTGGCGGATGCTCATGCACTGGCCGTGGCCGTTGCACGTAGGCTCGCCTGGGCATTTCACTGGCAGAGCATAGACACAAGTTGTTAGCCTACTGTTGTAAGACAGCTCAGAGGTACGAATCCCAGCACAGCACTCACTGAGCTCACAGGCGCTCCCGGTGAACTGCGAGTTGCAGTCGCACTTGCCGAGCGCTGTGTCGCAGATGCCCGCGTCCGAGCACGCGGCCCACTGGTTATGGACGGTGTTAGTGCTGGACGGCTGCCGGAACCAGGATGGACCTTGCGGACACGTTCCTAACAAATTGTGAGACCCCAGTAGTCAATGTGAGATCCGTGTGTCCAACTCAGCTGGACAATTTTGGTGACCATCAGTAGTAGCACACTCACGGATGGAGCAGTCGCCGCTCGTCCAGCCGTCCTCGCACACGCAGCGGAACGACGGCGAGTCCGTGCAGTAGCCGTGGCCGCTGCACGAGAGTTCGCCCATGCACGACTTAATCGCTCCGCCGTACTTGTTCTTGTCGTTTGCGCAGCCACAATCGCCGCGGTTGCCCACGTTGCCGTAGCCGTCGCTCGAGCGGAAGCCGGGCATCGGGATCAGGTAGCAGTAGCAAGCGCCAGTCGCTAAGGGCAGATGAATACCCTGAGTCAGACGGCCACCAGAGCAGAGACTGAGAGCACTGACAAACTGAGATGTACTGTACCTTCGTCGCAGACGCCTCGGTTGCTGCAGGACTCCCACTCCTTCGTGCCGCGGACGGACACTTTTCCCGCCAAGACTGAGCCGCCAGCGGCCACAAAGACGCTGCCGTCCGTGAGGATCGTGACTCCACCGCTCGTGCCAAAGACCTTGATTGTCGGCTGTCTACCGTTGTCACAAAGCCAAAGAGAGTGTCGTTAGCCTTGTCGGTGCCGTAACGTCACAACACACACTCGATACAGATTGCTAGAAAGCGCCGTACGGTCCAAATTCCTCAATGAACTCGATGAGCACAGCGTTCATGGCGACGCTGTTGCAGAGCGTCGATGGCACCGAGTAGGTCACTTTGACCTTGGGCATCGTCTTGATCCGCTCGAGGGCGGCCTGCAGCTGGACGTCCGTGGCGTCAAAGGGTACTTTCGTGCCTTCGCCATTGAAGTAGAGCATGAAGCTGCCGCCTCTCGCGGTGCATCGAAGGACCTGGACCTCGTTCACCTGACCGCCAGTCATCGGGTCGTCGCCTCTAGGGCACGAACCTAGTAAAGTAAGGAAGGTGAGTTAGTCCAACACATTCGATATGGAGGTAGGTCACCGAGTGCGAAGGTCAACACGAGCCTCACGTTTCGAGCAGTCGTAGCCGTGGCGTCCCTTGCTGCACTTGCAGCCGAAGATCATGTCGTTGTCCCATACGGTATCATAGAGCGCCTCGGAATTGACAGCGTAGCGCCGTGAGAGGTCTCGAAGCGACAAGCACTCCCCCGCGTCGTTACAGCCCCCGGAGCACTCCACTGTAAGCCAAAGAGGGTGATCAAAGACGTGTGGTTTCCTGTCGACTACACATGGATGCGGCATCGAAGTACGTACATCGCTGGCAAGCAGAGCCCGTGAAGCCTTCCATACATAGGCACCTGCCAGTATCTCGGCTGCAGATGCCCTTGTTGGAGCACTCGACCGCGTAGTGCGCGTCGTCTGTCGCCTGTGCTGGCGCAGCCCACGCTTTCCCAACTGGACACAGATCTGGTGATTGTACAAGGAGGCATCATGAGGTGCACACACGCGATAACATCAATACGCAAACACAGCCAGGACGTACGCTGAGAGCAATCGTAGCCCGTGTGGCGGCTGTCGCACTCGCAGAGGTTCTGGGTATTGCACCTGCCGTTGCCCGAGCAGATCTTCCCGTTGAACGTGCCCAGCGCACACGACGCCCTGCATAGTGGCAGTGCTACAGCGACCAGCACAAGCAAGAGCAGTAGCACAGCACTCTTGCTTGGAGGATGCATGCTTGATCTGAATGGGGCCGAAGAAGAGGACGAATGACACCAAGTTGTGTAGCCATTTTGGTCCAAACCGTTTCGCTTGCATCAAAAACTTTTCGATTTTATTTTAATCATGACAGTACTTAAAAGACTGTCATAATTTATATTAAATCAAATAGCATTTTTTAAAACCAGGACAGTAGTCACGCACATGATGTGGTCACTTGTCGTCTTCTAACGTACAAGACTTATTTCTATTTGAGCACAATGAGAAGACGACAAAGTACCTAATGCAAGTGCACTAATGCAATACTACACACTCTCGATATTTTCCACGCACTTACAAAACAGCAAACGGCACTGTCTCCACATCCATATCTCGCATCTCTTGGTCGTGGCGCTGCTTCTTGCGCACGCGATTTCTGTAGTCAACACTGACAGTTTCGCAGTTGTATAAAGGCTATTTTGACTCGAGTTAATGGAGACTAAATCTTTATGTTAAAGCAAATATTTCACCTTGTAGTGAGCCCACTAGGTAGTCGGCGTTACACGAAGCTTCAATCCCTCCTGTAACCATTTGTCATTAAATACGTTAACCAAACGCCTGCAGAGGATAATTAGCAATAAATGAACGCACCACACGTGACACCATCACTGTGTGCTCCCTTGCCGTCGACCATAATGAACACTAGACCTTCTTGCTCATTTTGACGATGATATCGTTCATCTGGCATTCACTCACACAATAACCGCAAAGCAAAATGTCAGCAATACGCAACACAGTCAAAATTAACATACATTTACAAACCGCACCTCTTGACTCGTAAAATGTACATACCGATGCGAATCGACTTGATCGTGATTGTGATGATGCCAAGCATAATATCCGATGCCTCCGTATACCTCCGTCGCTTATATGGTACGAAGCTCAGCTTTTAAAGGCTCATCGCTAGGCAGCGTGCGGACAAGCGTGTGAACGACCGCGCCCAGACAAGCTTTGAAGACTTCGAGTTGGATTCGTTCCCTCGTACCATCCATTGACAGCTACGTCGCGCTCTGGACAAACCAGAAGCGCACATCAAGCTGTCTGGCATACGCGAGACGATAGCGACGCCCCTTCTACCTCTCCTCTTCGGCATGGCACGAGTTGTACGTATCAGGGTAACAGGCGTCGAACACCGTCCCTTCTTCACGGTAGTCTCCCGTTTGATCTTGCCTTTAATGTTACCTTGCGCCGATAGGTTTATGAAAATTATCTCGTCGCATGGCATCGTTCGATTTCTTGCTTCTGTTCTCTTTATGTATATATCTTGTTTGCCTGTCCTATCTTGTTACACAAAAAAATCAGATTTGTATCTTAGCAGAAGCCTGACATCGGGACAAGTTGTATTGTCGCCGGTTTCGAGAAGAAATTCATATACAGCGCCTGTCAAAAGTCTGGACCCACCCCACAAAAACTGGTTTCCTTGCAGGCGTATGTCGAGTTTTACTTTTCCAATAAAAACCGAGCATTTTTGGAAGAGCAAACGAGGCAAATCTAGTGAAAACCGCGTCACAAAAGACGCAGTGGAGTGAGCGCAACTTCGCGCCAAAAATCGCGCGCACAGAAAGTCTGGGCCCCGGCATGTACACAATGAGCATCTGCGTGTTGCTCTGATCTCTGTGGTTGCATTTCACGCAAACAAGCACGCTAGTACTTAGGGTAGCCACCATGTTCTCGCAGCACTGTTTCGCATCGGTGCGGCATCGTGTTGACTAAGTGAGCAATGTACTCACCACTCAGCAAGTGCCAGAGCTCTTTTAGACGCGTCTTCAGCTCACGGAGGCTCCCCACCGGTCTCTCCGCGAGGCGGCGCTTCATCTTGCCCCAAACATTCTCGATGGGGTTGAGGTCGGGGCTGTTAGGAGGGTGGCCCATGTCCCTTAGCCCCAAACGCACAAGCAGCTCTCTCGTCAGCTTGTGCCTGTGCGCAGGCGCGTTGTCTTGCACCCACATGGCATCCGAGATGCCCAGAAAGTCCTTGGAGGGCGGGACTTCTTGCTGCAGAAGGCGCTGGTAGTAGTCCCGTTCACGCGCTCCTCACAAAAGTGCAGCATTCCCGCACCAGCTCGCGACATTCAGTCCCAGATCATCAGAGACTGGCGACTGGACGGGAACGTTTGCTTCACGGTGTCGTCTTTGAGCGCCTCGTCGGTCCTCCGCAAGACCCGCAGGCGTCCTGAAGCTCCATGCAGCTGGACAGAGATTTCATATGAGAA
Source organism: Globisporangium alternatum (assembly GCA_023334315.1). NCBI lineage: Eukaryota > Oomycota > Peronosporomycetes > Pythiales > Pythiaceae > Globisporangium > Globisporangium alternatum. The sequence goes on along the minus strand of JAASGT010000350.1, from coordinate 13,173 downwards.
GATGACGTTGCTCCACTCCTCCGCGCTCAGCTTTAGCATCTTGCGTACGTACGAGCGACGAAGAACCCGGTACTTCTTGTTTAAGTACGGCTTCTTGCGCGCAGCGTGCCCGCTGTAGCCTGCCTCTCTGAGCCGAGTGCGCACCGTTGACGGAGAGATCACTTCGCCGTACTTCTTCTCAACCACCACAGAGAGAGCGCGCGCACTGACGCGTCGATCCGCCTTCATCTCGCGGACAAGTATGTGGTCCATATGCTCGCTCATCTTCCGTGGGCGACCGGAGAGCGACGCCGACAGCGCAGACCCAGACTTGGGGATGCGTTGCACAAAACCTTTGACGGTAGAGAGGGGGAAACAGAGGTCACGGGCGATAGTGCGATACGAATCGCCTTGTTGCTTCTTGTTGAACGCTAGGCGGCGTATTTATGGGGAGTGCTCATCGTTGCCACGCCTGCCATGAGCAAACACGAGGTCAAATGCCGTTCACATGTCCTCTCCAGCAGTCAGCATGCTGGCGCGTGCGTACGTACTCCATAGGAAGTGCAGCGTGCGCTTGCGCAGGTGTCTTGATGGCGGCGAAAGCGAAGGTGAACGCGCAGCTGGCATGCCGGGGTCCAGACTTTCTGTGCGCGCGATTTTTGGCGCGAAGTTGCGCTCACTCCACTGCGTCTTTTGTGACGCGGTTTTCACTAGATTTGCCTCGTTTGCTCTTCCAAAAATGCTCGGTTTTTATTGGACAAAGTAAAACTCGACATACGCCTGCAAGGAAACCAGTTTTTGTGGGGTGGGTCCAGACTTTTGACAGACGCTGTATATTGTTGCAGATGCCCGTAATTAGGACTAGTCCTCTTTTAGCTAAGTCGTAATGCCTCACTACATAATATGTGAGTTAAACTTCCTTTTTGAAAAAAATGACTTTTTAGCTGTAAAAGTTTTATCTCACTCTTTCTGTGAGACCACTTATTTTAGTGTAGAGCGCTCCATAGCACCTCCAGGTGGAGCGCGCCACAATTCATTACAAACATAAAGTCTACTCACACTTGTATAAAATAGGACAGATAGTCAAATGTTACAAATAGGTAGTTAAATAGTTGTCAAAAGGAAATGAAAAGTGATAATAGAACAAACAGCTTGGGAATAGGGCAGAGATGCCAGAAATAAGACACATACTGCTGCGCTCCCTCTTTCATTACAATAACGTATCATCCCTCGCTTCATTGACTTTAAATGTGTAAAAGCTTTTTACGTCACTCTTTCTGTGAGGTCATTCCTAATTATGTTGAGCATATCCGTGTAGAGCGCTCCATAACACATCAGGTGGGGCGCGCCACAATTCCCCACACAAAGGGGCAAAACGAAATCTTGCCGCCGCGCCCTGTGGTCAGGAAGCGAAGAGCCCACGCCGCAACAACGAGCCGCAGCAGGAGAGGAGCGAGAAGCCCCTGAAGGACACAAAGACACCTCCTCACACACCCCACAGCAGCAGCCATGTCGATGGTCTTTGATGAGTACGGTCGCCCCTTCATTATCATCCGCGACCAGGAGCAGAAGGAGCGCGTGAAGGGCGTCGAAGCGATCAAGGTACGGCGACGCACAAACAGCTCTCCCGCGATCTTTACTCGTCTGCATGTGTCTTCATCCTGCGTTCGATAACGCTTTATCGTTCGCGCCTCGTATTAACGTTCATCTCGTATGTGCATGTGTAGAGCAACATCCTGGCCGCGCGCACGGTCTCGAGCCTCCTGCGTACCTCGCTCGGTCCTCGCGGTATGCTACTGTCCATAGTAATTTTCCGTGAAAGAGGCGTTTTGCTCCTTTATAAGTATGACGGGAGCTAATTTATTCATGCTACATGCAGGTATGGACAAGATGATGGTGAGCCAGGACGGCGACGTGACGATCTCGAACGACGGCGCGACCATCTTGGAGCAGATGCACGTGGAGCACCGCGTGGCGCACCTGCTCGTGGAGCTCTCGCAGTCGCAGGACAACGAGATCGGCGACGGCACTACGGGCGTCGTAGTGCTGGCCGGTGCGCTCCTGGAGCAGGCCGAGAAGCTGCTCGCGCACGGGCTGCACCCAATGCGCATCGCCGACGGCTTTGAAGAGGCGTGCGAGATCGCGTGCAAGCACCTGGAGAAGATCGGCGACGTGATCCACTTCACCAAGGAGGACTCGACGCCGCTGGTCGAGACCGCGATGACCACGCTCTCGTCCAAGATCATCAACAAGTACAAGCGCCAGATGGCGCAGATCGCCGTCGACGCCGTGCTCAAGGTCGCGAACTTTGAGACGCGCGACGTGAACTTTGACCTGATCAAGGTTGAGGGCAAGCCGGGCGGCACTCTCGAGGAGACCGCGCTGATTAACGGCATCGTAATCGACAAGGATTTTTCGCATCCGCAGATGCCCAAGGAGGTTAAGAACGCCAAGCTCTGCGTGCTCACGTGCCCATTCGAGCCGCCCAAGCCCAAGACGAAGCACAAGCTCGAGATCTCGAGTGTCGAGGCCTACGAGCGCCTGTACGCGAACGAGCAGGAGTACTTCAAGACGATGATCCAGCAGGTGAAGGACAGCGGCGCGAACCTCGTGATCTGCCAGTGGGGCTTTGATGACGAGGCGAACCACCTGCTGCTGCAGAACCAGCTCCCGGCCGTGCGCTGGGTGGGCGGTGTCGAGCTTGAGCTCATCGCGATCGCGACTGGCGCGCGCATTGTGCCGCGCTTTTCGGAGCTCACGGCCGAGAAGCTCGGCCACGCCGGCACGGTGCGCGAGGTGGCGTTCGGCACGACGAAGGAGCGTATGCTCGTAATTGAGGACTGCGCGAGCTCGGACGCGATCACGGTGCTCGTGCGCGGCGGCAACAAGATGATCGTCGAGGAGGCCAAGCGCTCGCTGCACGACGCCATGTGCGTCACGCGCAACCTGATCAAGAACAACCGCATCGTGTACGGTGGTGGCGCGGCTGAGATCGCGTGCGGCATCGAGGTGCGCGAGCACGCTGACAAGATCAAGGGCATTGAGCAGTACGCGATCCGCGCGTTCGCCGACGCGCTCGAAGACATCCCCATGGCGCTGGCAGAGAACAGCGGGCTGAGCCCGATCGACTCGCTCTCGGCCGTGCGCTCGCAGCAGCTGAGCGAGAAGAACCCGCGCCTGGGCATCGACTGCAACTCCACAGGCACGAATGACATGAAGGAGCAGCACGTCTTCGAGACGCTCATCGGCAAGCAGCAGCAGCTGCAGCTCGCGACCCAGGTCGTGCGCATGATCCTCAAGATCGACGACGTCATCCTGGACGGCGGCTACGCATAAGCAGCGAGACGAGAGCCACAGAGTACAACACAAGCGATTGGTTTGATTGCTCGCTTCTAGTGTCCATCTCATGTAGACACTTGCTTTTCGAGCCCTTTGCTTCCGAGTGCGCGAGATGAATATCCGAAATTTAGTTATAGTTTGCTTGAACACTGTCTCTATTGCTCTTGCGCTGTTGTTATCATTCGCTTTGTATGTGCATTGCATTCACAGCGTTACGCCATCATGACCATGGCCGTCCAACACTGCGCGGTATTGCGCTGCCGTTGCGCGCGCGTCCGCTGCTGCCAGGATCCCGCGGATGACGGCGACGCCACTCGCACCCGCGCTCAGCACTTGTTGGATCTGTTGCGGCGTGTTGATCCCACCGACCGCAATGAGCGGCGGCAGAATGAGCTCTTCATCCATTGTTTTGCCTTCGCTGATGATCGTGCGCAGCAGCTGCGGACCTTCGAGCTGATCCGCCGACGCCTTCTCGGGATGCGACGGCGTGGAGAACATTGTGCCCACTTGGATGTAGTCGACACCGAGGCGCGCCGCGTGGATCGCCGATGCGACTGAGTGCACCGAGCAGCCCACGATCGTCTGGTCGCTGCGCTCTCTCGCTTGCTGGATCCGCTGGTGCAGGTCGGCACGAAACAAATCGCGCTCTTTCACGTGCCAGCCATCGAATGCGCTCGGGTCTCTCTCCGTAAGCGAGGCGATATCGTCCAGCGACGCATTCAGGATCAGCGCGGGCTGTTTCACCGGCAGATGACCGCTATTGCTGCTGCTGCGCGCATCTTGAGTCGCGGCGAGGAGCTCCTGGAGCCGCTTGCCGGTGTCCACAAGCGCGTCCTGCGATGGGTCATCGCCGACGGTGCGCAGCTGCAGCAAGTCGAGCGCGTTGTTGGGTGCGAGCAGCGCATTCGTGATGGCCACGCGCTTGCTCCGCGACGCGAGATCCTGTGCGTGCACGATGAGCGAGAGCAGCCGTTGCGGCTGTTGTCGTTTCATTGCGAGGTGCGCTTGGGGTTATGTATGTACGTACCCTGACTCGTCTTTCTCTGGCAGATGCCCTTTTACACTTGGATTGAGTATGGTAACGCGGCCTTTTCGCATGTTGGCAGCCAGATAGAAATGGGCGCAACCAGCTCTCATGGCTGTGTCCTCTCGCGTTCTTTCCATTATTTACTTTTCCAGCTGCTGGGCACAAGCACACAAACAGCCAGCCAGTTGGACTTCAAAGCAGCAGCACGAGCGCCAACCAGAGCGACGGACGCTGGGCAAGCACGACGTCGTCATCTCTCTCCATAACGCTGTTTGCACCAGAGCCTGGACGATGGCCCTTCGAGTCGGCATGAAGCGCTCGCGGGATGCGCATTCCAAAACCCGGCTGCACCGCGCTGCGCACGACGACCCGTGCGCCATGATGGTCGACGGTGACTCCGCTGCACTCGTACTCGACGACTCGGGCTTCGAAGCGGACAAGGACGACGACGAGGACGACGCCGTGGACACGTACTACAGCAGCAGCGACGCTAACGGTGAACAGCCGCGCCGCAAGCGCGCCATGCTCATCAAAGCGAACATCCAGTTCCTGCAGAAACTCCCACCACTGAGAAACTACCATCGCAGTCAGTCCGGAAGACGCGGCGCTGTCGATGGCGGCACTCCTGATGGGGACATGGGCATCCACGCGCTTGAAGAGACGATGGGCGAGTCGAGCTTCTCTGTCAGCACGCATAGAGCGCCGAGCTTCTTTCGTCCAGCGATTGTGACCCCAGCTCCGACGCAGATCAGCAACCAGCGATGTCATCAGCAGCACCAGCCCCCACAACACCAACATCAGCAGCGCCAACAAAGTCCGCAGTATCCGCAAGTGCACACTATTCGCCGTAACTCGTCCATCGCATTTGCATCACGACCGCCGTCGTCGCTCGAGTTGATACAGTATCGCCAGCCTGAACTGAACTACGCAGCGGCGAACGCGAGCTCCAAGAAAGACGACGAGTTTCGACCGGCGACGAACGGCTCTGGGTTCTGGTGATCGCTCGGGACACAGCACCAGCTGTCTAGCCATTCAGCAAACACACGATCAACCAGCTCACGCACATCGCCATTACCAGTCATAAGTTAAGCATAATGTATTACCGTCCGTAATGGAAGGGCTATTCACCATTCGTTCACCTGTTGCACGTTTGATTCGAGGCTGTGGTCCGTTCCTGAAGCGACCGATTCGTTGCTCTGCGAATCGGCAATCTGCATCTCGCCACTCTCACTCTCGCTGCTACCCTCATCGATCTCGGCACCGAGTATCCGATCCCATTTCTCTTCTGCGTAGGTCGCGCGGGAGAAGGACGAATACTCAGACGGAGCTCGCGGCTTCTGGTGAAATGGCCGCAGCGCCCACATGAAATCGCTCCCGCTCTCCGCATTTGGTGGATTCTCGAAGCTGCTGCTGTCTTCTCGTTCAACTGGTTCCGTGCTCTGGAAGACAAACGGAAACGGTCTCTTCAGTGGCTTCATCGGGGGTGGTGGGGATGGAGTGACGATTGGTGCAGCACTGGAGTCGTGGTCTGATCGCATTCTGAGAACCGATTCCTCCACGACCACCACATCGGACGATCTTCTTGGGCGTTGGCTGGAACTTGATTCGTCAATACGGCACATCACTTCGCCGTCAAAGCCACTTCCATTCTCTTCGCGTCTTCGTTTGGTAGGATTCTTGATCCGCTTCACAGTGTGTCGAACAGACTGGTTCTCAAACTCCTTCATTTCTTTTGACGTTGTACCGCCATGGGAAATTGGCACGCGGTTGGGGAGTGACACGAGTGGTCGAAAGTTGTCGCTCACTTTCGGACTGCGGAAGTTCAGAATGTGAAGTGACGTCCCCAGCACGCTGTCCAGGTGGCTCCATGATGTCGATGCTGGTTTTGGTCGCTCGCAATCTTCTCTCTCGACTGTCCGCTTTCTCGGTATGGTGTGAGACGGATTCTGAGCATCGTGCTCTCCAACTTTAGGCTGGGAAAGGTTGGTACAATGACTTGACTGGTCATCGTATTCGAGGCGATTTCGCTCTTGTCGGTCAATCACACTGCTTTCCGTGGACGTCATCGAGCGCGTGCTTGGTTTCGGAGCCAGACAAGACTGCTGTTCTTCGTTCAACGCTTCAGCCGCCTCTTTCCAGTCGTAACTATCGAGCGTAACGGGATGAACTTCGCCACAAGCAATCAAGGCGACAATGTCGTCTCGAAGCTCGATGTTTCCAAGGAAATGCAGCTCCTTGTCAACCAGCGGCAGAATCTCCTTCGAAAGAGTGAGAGGATTCAGCATCTTCATTTTCTTGGGAGAGCAAAACAAGGATGAGATGGTTAGTCATTTTTTACATTCACCGCAATTTGCAAAGGCTTCCTTACGTTGTCGCGAGGATCGAACACGAGGTGATGCCGGAATGTGATGATCGCAGAGTAATACCGCTCTGCATAATTCGGCGGTAGCACAGAGTGCTTCTGCTCTTGAAGAGCATTTACAACCTGGCAGACACACATTGATAAGTGCGCGTAGCTCCGACAACTTTGCATTGCAGGAGGGAAAGCTTACCTTCACTGGCGACTTGTTGGTCTCAACGAACTTGTACGCGGTGACAATGCCGACGCCGGGTATGGACGGACAGTAGTCGCATCCACACAGTACACATAGCTGGATAAACTAGACATCAAAAGACTTTGGTCAGTCGATTGGATAGCAAAGAGAGGCAGGCAGCATAGTCAAACGTACCATCTCTTCTGTCCATCCAACGAAGGAAAGCTCCTCGTTCGCGCCTAGGCTGCGTCGCTTCAGCTCATTCGCCCATCCATCCAGACTCCACTTGAATAAGATCTGTGCATCCGGCACCATTCATGGAAGTGAGTCACACGCCATACACATTAGCTAGAAGAATCTACATTCACACACCGTCTTGCAACCGTACGGAACGCAATCCGAGTCCTCCGAGATCACCACGTCGATGATCTTTTGACGCGACATGTACGCCAGCTGCGCATCAGCTTCGTACGGAGCGACGTAGAATGTGATATTCATACGCCTCAGCACCGCAATGAACTTCATGATCATGCCGTTCGAGACGGACACGGCTTTCGCAAACGCCGAGTAGCTTCCACTCTCGTCCCCGCTGTTCAGCTGTCGTAGGGCTTTGGTTTTCCAGACCTCTCGATTTCTACAAGCGCCAAACATGCATCAGATTAGCACTAGCTAGCTTTCAGCATTTCAGCACTCTATCGAACCTGTTTCGCGAAGCATTCAGTTCTGCCTTCGCAGGTAAATGCGCGCCATCGAAGACGAAGATCGGCGTCACGTTGTGCTCCTGTAGCACCTTGATCTGCTCCAAACAGTAGTTCAGGTACCTGTCCACATACACATACACCAACGCGCTATCAGTCATCCAACCCGCCATCGCGTGCATGATATCTGCCACTCAATACCGCATAACGAACGCAAGAATCGTCATGCACACGCCATAGTGCACGCACCCGTCCGCGTTCTTGGTGCGCAGCACGACGTCCATGGGGCAGCTGTACGCGCCTCGGTAGAGCCATCCGGCCGCGTCGATGCCCACGATCTTCCCCGCATACTTGGCGATGTGCACCTGGTGCGTCACGCTCTTGAGCGCCGGCAGCAGTCCCGTGATGCCCATGCTTCCTTCACGTCGATTGCTTCCCGGTCTGCCAATGCCTGCATCTGCAAGTTCAAACACGGGACCATCACTCTTCTTTCCACAAACTGCAATCAACAACATGGACATTTAGCTTGCTAACTATATGGATGATTCCATTTTTTATTTTTACAACGGCGCGCCGTATGGCTCGAAGCCCGCAATCGGGAATGCGAAGCCACCACGGAAGTTGAAGCGCACGCGCATCTGCGGCTTCTTCTTGGACGAGTACATGGCGAGCGCGGGGAAGAGGCACGACGGCGGGTTCTGCACGGCGATGCCCACGCTGTACGAGAGCGTGCTGGCTGCGCCCGCGGGCGACGGCAGCACCTGCTCACCGTTGAGGTAGAAGCGCAGGTGCGGCACGGCGTCGTCCTGGTTGATCGTGCAGCCGACCACGTCACCCGCGCGGAAGCACGGCACGCCCGAGCGCGACTGGCCGTTCGCGTGCAGCATGCCCATGTCCAGTCCGCTGTCCGACTGCCACGTCGCCCCAAAGCTGCGTCCGTCGTGACTCGGCGCGAGTCCCGGAACGAGTGTTGAAGTGCTGCTCAAGCTGGTCGGCATAAAGAGATTCGATGAAGCCGATGATGCAAGTGAGGAATTGGTAGGCAGCGCGTGTGCTTGGAACGTTGAGGAAGACACCGTTTGAGAGTGAGAGCCTCTCGCGTTGCCATTTATCGAGACGGACGTGTTGGCGAGTGCGTCTTCAGAGACCGCAGTAGCACCGCGCGGCACTTCCCAGCCCAGCAAAATGCTCTCCCCGTCACCGCCAAAGACCTCGATTGTCGCCTGCGCAATAAAGAACAACACTCTATAAGATCAACAACCTCGTCCAGTCAAGGAACAAGTCCATAAAAGACAGAGGACGAGCACTCACCTCGTACATCCACTTGCCGGACTCGCCCTGCTTGCGCTCTTTCGTCGCCAGCACCGTGCAATACCGATGCGAGACTTCCAGTTGTAGCAAGCAGTCTTCTTCAGAGAAGCTGATCTGCTTCTCCAGGTGCTGGCTGTCCATCTTCACGCATGAGAAGTCGCGGCGGCGCGCGAACTCCTGCTCGAGCACCTCCGGGAAATCTGCAGCAGCGGCGATCTGCTGTGCGAATTCGCTGTCGATGGTCGTGCCGCTCGTCACGACTTCTTCTTTACGATTGGTGTTTTTACCGCCAGACGACGAATAATGCAAAGCCGCGCGAAGCTTGTCGTTGGTCAGAGACGACAGAAACCGACCGAACGCCACTCTTCTCGTGTGGATCTCGCGGACAACTAGCTCGTGATGGAGAAATCGGTTCCCAACTTGCTGAATCTCGCAGAGATCTTTCGTTGGACAGCGCTTCAAGATTTCGAGCAAGGTCGTGTCTGGTATCATCTTGCTCGTCATCTCTCGACGAAGAGCGAACTGCGGGAACTTGTCGGCTTCACTCAAGTAGCTAATCAGTGCGCGTCGCAGTGGCTCAGCGTCAAGATCCTCCGCCAAGATGAGAAGCCGAACCAAGTAGTCGCTCGTACCGAAGATGCGCTCGACCTGGAGTGATGCCTGCATGATGTCGCGCTCGAGGTTGTGCCATCCGTTACTTTCGCAGGTCTGCTGGAGCTCGAACGTCTCGTACTTCATCTCATCAATTTTCTCGTTCAGCATCGCGACCTGCTCTTCGTACTTGGCGTCAATCTTGGCTTTCTCGTGGTTCAAGAGCGTGTTGTGCATTCGGCGGATGTGTAGGATGTCGTCTTCCAGCACCTTTTCAAGCTGCGCCTTCATTCGCTCGAACTCGTCGGCTTTCATCTGCTCCAGCTTCGCAAGGCGCTGCTTGTGCTGCGTCTCAAAGATCTCGTGCAGCTGCTGCCTCGAGTCCATTTTGATGCGGCTCAACTTAGCGAGTTGCTGCCGCTGAAGCTCGAGGCGCTCCATCAGGGTCGGGTCTTTTGAGAATTGCACCAGGCGGTCAAAAATTGGCTGCTCCAAGTGATTGTACACGTGGCACGAGTCGTAGAATGCGACAACATCGGTCAGCTGAAGCTTCTCGAGCCGAGTGTCGGTAGCCTGGAGCGTGAACGCCTGGTGACGAGATGCTCGCACTCCAACCTCGGGGCGTTTGAAGAGCTGCTGGATCATGTTCGCGCAGCGACAGAGCTGGTTCTTCGACACGCTCCTGGTATACTACCGCGTCTGTGAGTGCCAAGAACAAAAAGTGAACGCTCATCTGATCATGCAGCGTACCCTGGGGAAGCTGCGTCCGGTGATCTCGACGCTGATCGTCTCACTCGGCTCGTTTTGGAATTTCTCGTCGTCGTAGAGAAGCTGAAACAGCCTGGTCTCACACGACGTCCGCGTGCTTCGCAGCAGCGACTGGTACTCCGGCAAGATGGCGTACGTGCCGCTGGCGTAGTGTGCGTCCTTGTTGAGCGAGATCGCTTGGAGGTAAATAGCAAACAGCACTTGAAACTCCGGTGACTGGAGCAACACGAAGCGCTGCTCCAGCTGCTCGGGACTTCTCGCGACGCCGAACTCTTTCTGGAAGCGACGCGAGATCTCGTCCATCTTGAGCTCCAGCTGGAAGCAGCAATACTTGACGAGGAGCAGATCCTGCTCCAGGTTGTAGAACTCATGCGCATCAAAGAGGTCGGCATTGTTGTCACTCGCGTCGTCGTCATCATCGTCCTGGTCATCGTACAGGCCAGAGTCTGCATCGACGTCAGGGAACGGGAAGATCGGTGGGGCAATGGACCGCTTAGGGTCTCCGATTTCGCTCATGCTTCCGCCTCGAAACATCGTTCTTGCGACTGAGGTGCGCGAGAAGTCGCACAGTCCAGTTACACACCAACGCCAAGGTAAAAGGCGCATAAATTCATCGCTCGTGCCACTTGCGCCGTGTTGGCAGATTAAGAGGTCGAGCTGAGACGAGAGAGTATTCCGTCCTGAAGGTGCTCAGACACACGCGAAAATAAGCCTCGTGTCGAGAAAGAGCTGGAATCATGAGAAGCAGTCATGCTGTCAAGCGCCAACGACCATTCTCACTGGTGATGGTGAGATTTGAGCATGGCGATTGGGCTCTTCGGTGGTTTCTGCTTCGTTTCGGCTTTGACAAGGCCGCCACAGCAGCAGCTATTTATGCGACTTCAATCGACCAGCGCGGAGGAAACACTCACGTCGCGGCCTGCACCTCAACCAGTGCCAAGGGAGGCAATTCGCTCGTGAATTCGTCCACGCCATGAGCCAAGACAACCTCGAAGTGTTCTCAAAGGACACATTTCTGACGTCGCTACGCAATGGCGGTGGTGGTGCTGGAGGCGAGAACGCGCAAAGCCATGGCAAAGTGGTCATCGAAGAGCCTGAAGCGTGCGTATTGTGCTTTGGCGTTGTACGTGAGGTTCTAGCCAATGACAGTGTCGATGAGTTGACGTTGTCTTATGCTCATGGCTCGTGGTGAAAACAGAATGGCAATCGTAAGAGCCAGGCATGCCCAGCTCCATGAAGTCGTGGGATCACTGTCCGACAAGGTACTGAAGTTTTGCTTTTTGCTGAGCTTAGGTGGCAGGATGCTACGGCTAATACGCTCTTGCCATATAGATCAGCGCCGTGCTTGGACGCCAGGAGAAGGATTTCCTGGCCGCATACCGCGCGCATATGTACAATGTTCAGAAAGAGCTCCATGACATGCGCGAGAAGATGCATCGCAACGAGACGACGGAGAACAAGACGGAGAAGATCAAGAAGATCGAAGAGGAGCGCGACTGGTATCGAAAAGAGGCACTCCGGCTGGACGCCTTCACTACATCCATGACCAAGGACTTGAAGTACATGAAGGAGAAGCTCGAGGCCATCGAAGAAGACCGCAACTGGCTCGAGAAACAGCTGAAAGCCTGCAAGAAGCAGAACAAGTTGCTGCGCGCAGAGCTTGACGTGCGCATCACATCGCCTAATGGGAATGCTGGTTTCGAGAGCAGCATGCTCCCGAGCTTCGAGAGTCAGAACAAAGGCGCCTCAGCTATGCCTCGAAAGCAAACCAAGCGGAACTCAGAGAGCTCGACGACTGGAGGGATCCATCCTCTTGGTGGATTGCCGTACCTGAACCTGGAAACCCCCGCTTCGCCGCCGTCGATGTTTGAGGAGCGCGAAGAGAAATTCAAGCGCCAGATCAAGATCCTGAAGCGTGAGCTGCAGCAGAAGAACCAGGAGCTAGTGATGATGAAGCAGCAGCGATATCTCGGCAAAGACGAGGAGCAGCGCTCGCATCTGGAGAACTTTTTCATCCAGTGCGTCGAGTCTGTGAAGGAAGCGGTGGTGAAGCGGAGACACGGCGGCGGCTCGACGAACCTGGAGAGAAAGCAGGAGAAACCGGGACTGCGCGCCTCAAATGCAGACAAAGCGAGGAATCAGCGATACGATGTGGGGCCAGATTTCGAAGACTTCACGTCTGTAGACCGCGTTCGCTTGATCGAGAGGCTACTGGCGCATGACGAAGTGCTGACGTTCCTGTACGAGCACCTGTTCCCGTCGCAGTTGCCGCCGTCATCACCGTCGGGGAATGCAAAGTCTATAGACAAGGAGGAAACGCGAGGCTTCAACCAGTACCAGTCGTCCTCCGAGTCGTCCGTAAGCCTCCCAGAGACAACGCTGCGACTGACAGAGTTGTACGACAGAACTGGGAGCTTCGATAATGGAGGAGACTCAACAAAAATCGGAGGAGCGAAGCCCGCTGCTGCTGGTAGTGGGGCAGCAGCGGCATCGGCAGTGCGAGGTGGAGGCTTGCCTCTCGACGACTATACCAAGGATTACCTGCGATCGATGTGAGTTTGGTTCTCTGTTGTCTGGATAATGTGCTTTTTGGCTGACGAACACTAATCGAGACAACTCTGGCGTGTTTCATGTAGGCGACAAGGCACAAACTCGTCAACATCATAGCTCCCAGCAGTGCTTGAGCGCTAGCGATAGTAACCTCTCGAGCCACCAATGCCAGTCCCATTGAAGCTAATGTCGAACATTGCGATCTCGCACAGCATCATATTTTGTTATCAGCGATTGCCATGCTCGTGTTGTGTACCAGGGAAGTACCAGTCGGTATCACCTGGGACACGAAGCAGGCAGCTCTCCTGTCTGCCAGTTGGCCCCTGGATGGCGCGTCCCAGCGCCAGTGGCTGAGTGGAGGAGGGAGCTCATCGTG
>JAASGT010000035.1:0-68396 GCA_023334315.1 Globisporangium alternatum | reverse complement strand
ACGAGAGACTGCGAGTTCTACTTCTGCGGTCCGGCGCGTTTCATGGCGAGTGTCAACAAGGCGCTCGCGACCGAGTGGGACGTACCAGCGGCGCAGCGCCACTACGAGTACTTTGGTCCGACGCAGGACATCGACGCGTCGACCTAGACTAGCTGGCTGTGATATATCGATACCAGACATTACTAAATAACTGCATTCCATTTGTGTGTGTCGCTCTATTCTTCTTGCTTCATTCTTGAACCTTGCACAGCAAGCAGATCACGAGCATCACGTGAAAGTCGTACGCGCTATCGATCACAGCGAGGATCCCGGCCTGCACGACGCCCAGTAGAGTGATCAGTAGCCACGGAGTCGTCGGGCTCTCGCCATAAATGATTGAGATGATCAGCACGCACACACCGACGAACGATACGAACACGACCGTCTGGTCATTGCCCGTACGCCGTCTCGTGCGAGTGTCAGCAGAAGTTTGGCTACCAGGGCGACGACTGCGAGGAACACGCCGCAGATCAGCCACACGCGAGCTCGCAATGCGTTCTGCACCTGTGCTGGCAGGCTGGAGACGCTCTCCTGGGTCGCTTTTTCGTAGTGATCGGCGCCACATTCGATACACAGCAGCGGATCGGCGATGGCGTGAACTGTGACGACCATGAGCAGCTTCGTCGTCGCGGTCGCCGTTGTGCTTACGCTTGGAGGTGCGGTTGTACTTGCGTTTGTTCTGGCGCTTGTCTTGACGCCCTCGCATGCTACTGCACTCGTTGGCTGCGCTCGTGTTCCTTGCTCGATGAGAACGAAGCCACTCGGAGCATTTTACAAGGGAGCTGCATTGGAGGAAGGGAAGATGAGGCTGATGGGTGCATTTTGAAAGTGTCAACAGGTTTTGCTTGGTTGTTTCTGCAGAGAAGCGTCAACAAGACTTCTCTAATGAGTGCAGTGTCAACAGAAACAGGCTTTCCAGTTTGTGGCCGCATATCCACGATCGTAGTTACGCGAAAAGGCGTTTCTTGAGAAGACACGACACGGCAGTTCATCTTTGCCAATCATTTTCGACACTGACTACCATCATGAGTATAAGAGCACAATCCTTTTCAAGCTCTTTTATTCATCGTTCAAAGCAAAAAAAGAAGAAAAATATAAACACACAACGCCACTTCAACCTGATATACCCCCATGATGAGCTGCTTGCTCATGCTCCATGGTGGTAACATGGGCGCCACGTGCTGCCTAGTAGCGCGAGAGGATGTCCTGCGCGTCGGCGCGCTCCTCGGTGAGCTCCGTGGCCGTGGCCTTCATCATGGCCTCGACGCGCGGCGAGACCGAGAGGCCCTCGACGACCTCGTACTGGCCGTTGCCCGTGCACTTGACCGGGAACGAGTAGATGAGCCCCTCAGGCACGCCGTACTTGTTGCCGTTCGACGAGATGGCCATCGACACGAACTCACCCTCCTTCGTGCCGTTGAACCAGTCGCGCAGGTGCGCGCCAACGGCCGCCGCGGCCGACATAGCGCTCGAAAGCTTGCGCGCCTTGATGATCGCGGCGCCGCGCTCCTGCACGTCCTTGACGAGCGTGTTCTCGACCCAGTCAGCGTCGTCCACGAGCGCCGCGAACGGCTGTGTCTTGTCCGCAATGTGCACGTCGACGTGCGAGACGTCCGGCACCTGCGTGCTCGAGTGGTTGCCCCAGATGATGCACTTGCGCACGTCCTTGGACGAGATCTTCTCACTGGAAGTCGCGTTCACGCGCTCGACGAGGAACGAGCGCAGACGCTCGTGGTCCAAGCGCGTGAGCGCCGAGAAGTTCTTGCGTGGGATGCTCGGTGCGTTCTCCATGGCGATGAGGCAGTTGGTGTTCGCCGGGTTCGCGACCACGAGCACCTTGACGTCGCGGCTCGCAAACTTCTCGATCGCCTCGCCCTGCGCCTTGAAGATCGTCACGTTCTTCTCAATCAGGTCCTTGCTAAAGTGTAGTATAAAACATAACAGAGCGATGAGTAAAGCTCGAGCCAGTGAATACAATAGAGAGAAAGAAGGCCTGGAGAATTGAGAACGAACCGCTGCATGCCCTGCTTGCGCGGGAAGCCGCCGACGAGGATGGCGACGTCGGCGTCCTTGAAGGCGACCTCGAGGTCGGACGTGGGCGTGATCTCGTCCACGAGGCTGAAGGCGCCGTCCTGCAGCTCCATCTTGACGCCATCGAGCGCCTCGAGCGCCATCGGGATGTCCAGCAGGCGCAGGCTCACGCGACGGGTCGGCCCAAACACGTGGCCAATGCAGACTATTGTCAACAAACAGATACACACACAGCCAACACGACGTCAGTACCAAGCTCCACATCAACACACAGATGCATATACACACAGCGAACCGTACTCAGTGGCAGCAGCGAGTAGGCGATCTGGCCAGCGGCGCCAGACACGACGATCTTCAGTGAGGAGCTCATTGTTTAACACGAGGTGGGGAGTGGGGAGGAGGGTGGTGCGGACGTGGCTGCTTGGCGGTCGATTGGGGAATGCCGATGGCGCTGCTTCAGTTCAGTTGAGCGAACGCAGCAGCAGATCCTCTCGACCGAGCGAGCGAGAGAAAAGGGGGCGATACCTGTGGAAGATCCATCCATCCATCGTGGCTGGGTTGTTTTGTATCATGACACGCAACGGACGTGGTCCCGGCGCTTCGTGCGACCTTCGCGTCACCTTTCAGAAGCGATGACGACTGCGACGTGTTCATTGAGCGTCATCGAGCAACGTACGGGCAACGGCAGTGCAACATGTCAGATTATCTGCATTGATGGGCAACGCATGCGCAACATAAGCCGTCATGTGCGTGTTTTTAATTGACGTGCATTGATGATGCCCTCGAGTCGTCACATGGACTTCCTGGGATTCAATGTGCGCCAAGACACGTGTGGGCTCAGGGGTCGCGGTCGTGAACACGAGTCGATGATGCCGGCGACGTAGCATACACGAATGAATCCTTTGCCCTTTGGGTCTCGCAGATCTCCGTTTGGCGCTTGTCTTGGGTGGCATGACATCTTTGATCTCATCAGATTTCATCTCGTGGCCTCAGCAAAAGCACATTGCATCCAACACCAGCTCACATCTCTCGCGACGGACGAGATCGACAAGCAGTAGCTACACAAGTACGCCACCGTGCTCGAGGACATGTTGTGGTACAACGTCAATGCGAAGCGCTCGTGCATGGTGAGGTCGGTCGTCAAAGTGCGCGGAGCTATCATGCGGCGGTGAACAGTACTGCTGCACCTGGCGCGTTTGTATTATTGTATTGATGCTGCTGGCATTAGTGCAAGATGAGCATTGACGCAGGATGGAACTCTACTGTCGTTCATTCTTCCTTGTGAGAGAGTCTCATGCTCTCGAGTGCGAGTCTGGACGGTGCGAAAGCAGCCGTCGCGAGCATCTGTATGAGCAGCTGGGATGCATTGATGCATGTCCTTGCGTATATGCGAACGAGAAGCGCTGGTACCAGAACGAGAGCAAGTTGTCGTTTTAGGCAAGCAAGACGATATTTACGATCGCACAGGGAGCGAATGCAACCACTTTGGAGAACATTGATCGCATTTCATCAGTTTGTGCCGCAAAGTCTCTTTAGAATGGTGCTTCATCCTCCACATGCACACGCGTTCGACGCAATCCTATACCTGAGAGTTGAGTACGAGACTTATTCTTGATGGATGCGCAATGCCATCATCCATCATGCCTGCTGCAAGTGTAGCCATGTCTATCGGTCTCCTCCCTGCAATCGATTTCATGTTGCGCGAATGTCGCGTGAATCCTTTCATTCATGTACTAACCCTCCCGGATACGTCTTTTTCTTTAATTGATCTATTTGTTCATTGAAACTACGCATACTGTATTTCTTTACGCTATAAATACATATGTAAGCGTACAAATACGATAAACTACACAATTGGTAGTCAGAGTTTCAATGACAGGCACACTTTGTGGTGGAGTGAGGCTGCTGGCATCGTCTCCATCATGCTCTCCTTGCGGTGTCTGCTTCGTGCGCGCCGCCAGCGCAGCGTGCGTCTGCTGCCCGCCAGCAGCAGTAGCCTCAGCGGCAGATGGACGTCCACAAGCGCTACTAGCACCAATAGCAGTGACAATGCGCTCTCACCATCATCATCACAGATCGTGCTCACGCCCGCCGAGGCCAACCTCTTCGACCTCCTCGTGTACATCCAGCACGTGCACGCGCCGACGACGCAGCTGCGCGTGGCCGGCGGCTGGGTGCGCGACAAGCTGCGCGGCGCCGAGAGCGACGACATCGACATCGTGCTCGACAACATCAACGGCACGACGTTCGCGAACCACATCCTCAAGTTCCAGAAGCAGCGCAAGCTGCCGCAGTCCTCGCTCGGCGTCGTCAAGGCCAACTCGGACAAGGTACGCCCGTCTGTATACCTACATTACTGGTTCTCCTCTCGTATAGGTACTTATTATATGTGATGGCCTGCTATGTACATACGCAGTCGAAGCACCTGGAGGTTGCGACCGTGTCGATCGAGGGCCAGATGATCGACCTCGTGCACCTTCGCGCCGAGGAGTACACAGCCGACAGCCGCATCCCAGAGACGACGTTCGCCAAGCCGATCGAGGACGCCTCACGCCGGGACATCACGATCAACGCGCTCTTCTACAACTTGCACACGCAGCAGGTCGAAGATTTCACGGGCCAGGGGCTCGCGGACCTCGCTGCGGGAGTGATCCGCACGCCCCTCGAGCCCGTGCAGACCTTTCTCGACGACCCGCTGCGCGTGCTTCGCGCGATTCGCTTTGCCTGCGATTTCGGGTACACACTGGATGCGAAGCTGAGCGAGGCTGTGCTTGAGCACGCGGAGATCAAGGACGCCATGACGCGGAAGGTCAGTCGCGAACGCATCGGCATCGAAGTGCGCAAGATGCTCTCGAGCAAGGACCCGGCGAGAGCATTTGCGCTGCTGGCAGAGTACGGACTCCTGGATCTTGTGTTCAACGACCTGAACCAAGTTGAAGCAGATGAACAGACGCCATCATCGCGACCGCCGCCTCGTCTCTGGAACAAGGAGATCGAAGCCAAGTCCCATCGCTACGTGCAGTTTCTCCAGCAGAGCCGCCTGGCCCTCGCGAGTCACCAGATCTCGTTTGTCGAGTCCAGCGGCGCGATCTTGATCCCGTTGTTCCTGAGCTCAACATCGTCGTCATTGCCCATTGCGAATGTCAGTGGTGCGCCGTCGCTCGAGCCTTTGCCAGAGACAACGGACGAACAGATCGTGATCGTGAGCGCGCTCAGCTACCTGCAAGAGCGCGAACGCGTGACGCGTTTGCTGCCGATTGAAGAGATCGTCGAGATGCTCAAGAACAACGTCAAGTGGCCCAAGCCGGCGGCCAAGCGCGTCGCGTTCATTATCGAAGCCGTCGCGGCGTTCCCTCATAATGCAGCGCTGTCCAAGGAGAGTCCCGTGGACGACCGACTCAAGCTCTTCATGTGGATGACGCGCTACAACTCGGTGATCGCGCCCGCGCTGTCGATTCTCATGACCGACTACAATGATGAAGTGAAGCGCGAGGCGACGCTCAAAGCCTTTCTCGACCTCGGCGCAGTGTACGCCAAGCGCGAGGCTGAGCATGGCAAGAAGCGCCGCATCGACGGCAACGTGATCAAGAAGCACCTGGGCGACAACGCCGGCCCGAAGATCGCGCGCGCGCTCGAGGTGCTCAACGTCTGGGAGCTCGTGCATCCGCAGGCGTCCGTCGAGGACGAAGTTGCGTTCCTGCAGCGCATGGCTCCACAACTAGAGTAGAAGGGTGCGGATGATGCCAGAAGAGGTTCAGGTCTAGGATTGCATAAAATAGAGAGAAAGAAACGGTGATGTTGTGTACACATTGAAGGCTGCGTTGTGGGCTGTATTCATTTGCTCTGGGGTGGGGATGTCGCGCTGTGAAGAGCTTCAGTGCCTAGCGCGACGTGCTCAGCCTCATGCTACAAGCGTGCCGCCCGTGCATTTTTCTCTACCTGTTTAGCCTCCTCCGTACCTGATCTATGCACAGTCTGGCCATCTTCACGCATGGTACTGTACGCGAAAGGGAATATGGGAAACGATCAGATAGAAAGAACGACAGCTGCTTGCTGCTGCTCCTTCTGGACGAATCGCCGACGGCGCCTGCGCAATGGACAATACACGAAGCATGCAAATGACGAGCGCCGTCCTTCCACGCGATCACTCTGATACTTTGATTGCGACACAGAGAGACTATCGGTAGCTTCATCCTCGCTCCTCAAACTGTAGCCTTTAACGCAGCATGGCTGAAGAGCGATGCAGCAGTGGACACATGACAACGGACTCCATGCACTTGATTCCCCGTGTGTGTTATATTTTCCACACACTTCTCGCTTGCACAACTCTCAATACATACACTCTCTCGCTCGTTTCTCACTCACGGGCTCGAGTTCACGGGCGCAAAGGTCAGGTCGTCGTAGTACGACGGAGACGGCTGGTCTTCGGGCGGCATGATGTACGTCGTGAACTCGATCACCTCGTACACGAACGCGAGCACCAGGAAGAAGAGCCACGCATAGAAGTACCGCACGTTGCCCTTGCCGACGCACTTGCCGGTCCACGGGCAATGGTGGTCGTACCCTTCGATGCACACGCGGCAGTCCATACAATGCAGAGCTCTGCAGATCATTCGAACACGCATACGCACACAAAGGTTAGGTCAGTGCACTGAAGAAGTGCTACCGTTAAGACACAGTAACCCACAGCGCATGACGTACCCTTGCGGTCGATAGGAGTCGCAGTGGTCGCAGTAGGAATACGTGTCATCAGGCGCTACGTCAATCCTGTAGGAGCACATCCAAGTTTAATACGTTAAATCACGTCCATTGCATTGTTCACAAATCCATGAGCAAATGCACACGAACGCACCTCTGCACAATGCCAGGGTTTGCACACCCAACCATGGCGTACATGGACAAGCACGCGATCGAGAGCAGGATGCCGGTGATCGCCTCACCAAAGCCCGACTTTGGCGTCGTTAGAACGGTGATCACGAGCGCGACGCCTGTAAACACCGTGAACGTGCTTGCCATGAGCCACCAGTGCGGCCCCACCATACACGCCGGCGTCGAATCGTCGTCTCTCCACCTGAGCCCGAAATTCGCGCGCTTGAGGTGCACAACCTGGAGCACGCCATGCTCTTTCGCGCACTGGCTGTACTCGCGCAGCACCTGCCACTCGTGACTCACTGCTGCCGACTCGTCCTTGTCGCTTGAACCACGATGTCCATACTCAAGATCTTCAGTGCGAACATGTCGGTACTGCTGTTGCTTCTGGTGCCGATGCGAGCGGTGCTTGCGGCTCTTTTTCCGCTGCTGCTGCTTGGACAGGAATATCTCCTGCTCGTCGCTGTCGCTCTCGGAGCCGCTCGGGCTGTACATGATCGCGGTGGACGCCGTAGAAGACGTGGACACGGGCGTTGGCATCACGTAGAGCGGCTTCAGTGGTCGCAGCGGGCCCTCGTGAGACACTACAGCGCCTGCATGCTGGTCGCTCGAGCGATCGCCGTGCTTCTCCATGCTGTCTTCTGGTATCGTAACACAAGATGATAACAGCAGATGTACCCTCCGTTGAGAAATGAGGTCACTATAGTGAAACAAGGATGTTTTGCCTTGAGCTCTTTCTGCTAATTTTTTGCCAATACAGTACTCGAGATTAGATTTGCAGTGATCTTACTGGTTAAAATATAACTTTTGTAACAGTGACTTGTAATTATGAATCAACTCGTAATAAGCCCAATCAGCACAATCTTTTTTACGAAAGGTATGACGGATGCGCGTCAGCATTTTCTCGAATTGGCTGGTTGGGTGGTGTGAGCTCACTGGTAAAAAGCTCCAATAACACCACCAATAGGCAGGACAACAAGCAGCGCGAAGCGACATGGAGCAGTTCGACGGCCCGAAGCAGACGAACCCGCTGTTCGAGGAGGAACAGCAGAAGAAGAGCAAGAACCACCGCAAGGACAAGCCATGGGACTCGGCTGACATCGACCACTGGAAGATCGACGCGTGGGCGGACGAGGTTGAGGATGAGAAGAACCCGGAGAAGACACGCAAGATGCCCGGTCTGCTCGAGGAGAGCTCGTTCGCGACGCTCTTCCCAAAGTACCGCGAGAAGTACCTGCGCGAGGTGTGGCCGATCGTGACGAAGGAGCTGGACGCGCACAAGATCTCGTGCGAGCTCAACCTCGTGGAGGGCAGCATGACCGTGCGCACGACACGCAAGACGACGGACCCGTACATTATCCTGAAGGCGCGCGATCTGATCAAACTTCTCGCGCGTAGCATCCCGGTGAACCAGGCAGTGAAGATTATGAACGACGACATCCAGTGCGACATCATCAAGATCGGCGGGCTCGTGCGCAACAAAGAGCGCTTCGTGAAGCGCCGCCAGCGCCTCGTCGGCCCCGACGGCGCCACGCTGAAGGCCATTGAGCTGCTCACCAACTGCTACGTGCTCGTGCAGGGCAACACGGTCTCTGCCATGGGCTCGTACCAGGGCCTGCGCAATGTGCGCAGTATCGTCGAGGACTGTTTCGCGAACGTGCACCCGATCTACAACGTCAAGCGCCTGATGATCAAGCGTGAGTTGGCGAAGGACCCGAAGCTCTCGAGCGAGAACTGGGAGCGCTTCCTGCCGACGTTCAAGAAGAAGAACGTGCAGACGAAGAAGCCGAAGAACGTCGGCTCGAAGAGAGAGTACACGCCGTTCCCGCCAGCGCCGACAGCGAGCAAGATCGACAAGGAGATCGAGAGTGGCGAGTACTTCATGAAAGAGCACGAGCGCAAGGCGCTCAAGCTGCAGAAGAAGCACGAAGAGAAGGCTGGCGAGCTCCAGCAGCGCAAGTCTGAGAAGCAGGCCGAATTCGTCGCGCCGAGCGACAAGGAGATCTCCAAGAAGCGGAAGCAGGTCCAGGCCGAGGCCGAGAAGGCGCGCAGCACATCCATCGACGCGCTCAAGAGCAAATTCCTGAGCCAAAAGGTGCGTCACACCGTCTGGTGTTGTGATCGGAATGCATGATCATGTTGTTACCAGCGGATTCTAATCTTTTTTTCTTTGTATGCCCAACCATCAGACTGAGAAGGCGGTGGTGTCGACTTCGTCGTCCGTGAACGACTACCTCGCAGTCCCGAAGGCCAAGAAGCAGAAGAAGTCCAAGGGCGAATGAGCGCCTAGCATTACAAACTCTTCGTACATTTCCACGATCTTGAGCCAGTGAATAGAGCTCACACCGCAGCCCTCGATTTGTATTTACCACACAACTATTTCGCTTCATCACCAGCATTCCTTTTCAGCGCTTCATGGTCACGTAACTACTTCAAAGTATAGTGCTAGCCCACGCAATCCATACAGAGAGAAAGCCCCTTGTTTATCTGGAAGTTAGAACTCGAGTGTCGATGACAAAGTTGACGATCGCACCCCACCTGCAATCATCAACGTGACAACAAGGAAGCTTCGCTTGCTCATGGGTGCCATCCAGGACAATTCGATTGCTTGGCTCGCACCGATCAAGCTTTCATTACTGAGTAGTGAAAGCTGGACGTAAATCTACTGAGAGTCACGCATGTAAGGGATCCATTCGTCTTCGCCTTCTTCTTCACTGCTACATTACACATAAATAGTCAGTAGCTATACACACGTGTCGAGGATCAAAGATGCTCGCAGAGGGTCTCGTCGTCGATGCGCACACACGTTCACAAAGAGAGCGATATGAGCAAATTTTGCGCGCGTGACACGATGCTTCCATGCCTCGCGCCACGCATGCAAGCGAATCTGTGAGTGCTTGAAGCGTACGCGTTGGAGCAAAAGAGTGAGTGAGTCAACCAATGGCTTCATGTGCCCTAGGAAAGGCTTCAAAAGCGAAGCCTTTTTTCTTGCATAACGTCGGTTAAACATGGATTCAGCATGCAAATGGTTAGTATATGCAATTACAAAGATTTTTAATTGACCAACCACCACAGAATTCACCAATGACGTGTTTAAGAATGCAAATTTAGAGTATCCACAGTATCCCTTGGACTGTTTCGCTTCAACCCCGCCCCTCCTCACATTCCGCATTCTTCGCGACACCAAAATGCGGCATCGCATCGTAGCGCATGTGCCCAGCTCTCTGCATGCTTGATCGACTGCAGAGTGATCGCGTGGAAGGACGACGCTCATCACTTGCATGCTTCGCGGAAAGTCCTTGCGCGATTCCAGCGCGAGCCTGCAGCAAAAGCAGGTGCTGTTCTTTCTATCTATTCGTTTCTCACTTTCCGGATCAAGTTTGTGCATGCGTCGAAAAGTGCATGAGGGCAACTCACATGTTGCATGAGTGTGGAGTTAGTCACTGAAGCTGTTCCGAGCACGATCGCTTCCAACAACAATGACGGTGGACAAGCAGGTGCGAAACGGGGTTGAGTAAATGGAAGGGGAGGTTGATTGATGGCAAAAAGCTTTTGAATGCGATGGAGAGAGAGGGATCTGGAGACGGTGCACATGAGAAGCTCTCATAGCTTGTCTTTGGTAGCTACATCTCTCGTGCTTGTGGGTCAACCACACAAGCATACCACGCGAGCACCTCACGACGCACTCGAAAGGGCGGAAAAAATCGAGTCGAAACACGGAAGAAACGGGTTCAAAACGCCCGTGGTTCCGCGCACTCTCCGCGCTCTGAACACTTGTCAACCGCCGTTCCACGACTCTCCACGAAGGCTCGGAATAGCTCGAGAGGAGTGAGAGAAAGCGAAGCACACAAGAACGAAACGAACGCGTCGACGCTGCGTACGGCAAAGGAACAAACAAGACGAAGTAACCTTGTTGTTGGCGCGCGGCAGGCAGGCCAAGGTGCGCAACACCTTCATTTGTTCGCCAAAGCAATCGCGACCTCACCCGGTCTGTGGTCTCACGACACTCGGTACGTACCGTGCGGCTGGTTGTATTGATGGCGTTCTCACGAGCGCGTGTCTCTGTCTGCGAAAGCTAACGGTTTGTGTCTGCTGCAAACTGTTGTTGCTGGTGGTGATTGCTTCAGGGTACTTACATCAGCACTCAAGCGATCGCTCGCTCGCTCGCTCGTCGTCATCTGTTTCAGTCTCGTGTTGTTTCTGCACCGTGGGCTAGTTGAAAAGGACGACTCGACATCAAGCATCTGCGACTACTGTGGAAGTACTGTGTAGCTGCGTTGCTGCTATCCAGCTCCCAAGCAAGTATCTCAGTATCGACGTCTCGAGTCCAGACGTACGTTCGTGTGTTTTCTTCTCGACAATTCCAACGCGTGCCCTCGGAACCAGCGAGATAGAGTCAATATCAGTGACAGCGAACAGATCTGAACCATGGCTGATGCCGAAGAAAGTGTCCATGGGATCTCCCCACTCTCGACCGCAGATTGCCCTGCGACGAGCTCCATGCTTCCAGTGATGGTATCAGTGGCGTCACTCGTCGGGTGTATCTACGTTATCGTCACGTATTTGTATGTCCGTGCGCTGAGGCAACATCCAGCGGGGATCATGTTCGGCATGAGCGTCTACGGTGCGATCTACCAGTTTCTCTACCTTCTTGACAAGTCGTCCGCGTCGATCCAGTGTTCACAGATGGGTGTCTTCGTGGACTTCTTCCTCACGGGACAAGAAACGTACATGCTCATCTTCGCGATCGACTTGCTGATGGCGCTCAAGAACCCGTTCTCGGCATCCAAGGGACACATGACCAAGTACCACATCGCCGGCGGGCTCTGGAGCCTCATCTGTGCCACGATCTCGCACTTTGACACCCACTACGCGCTATTTGGGTTCTGCTGGATGAGCTCCAGCGACGACCACCTCAACATGATCCGTAATGCCGTCGCGAAGGGAAGCGCGACCCAGGAGACAGTGGACGCTGCATCCAACGGAACGCTGACATCGGGCATTTTCTTCGCGCTGTACATCGTCGTGGTCTACTGCACCTCGCTGGCTGCGATCCTTCGAGCATGGAACACGCTATCCAAGGGTCTGCCAGACACCTTCACGACTCGCCGACGCATTCACCGCCACCTCAAGTATTACGTCGGGTGCTACTTTGGATACTGGACACTGGTGCTCGGGTGCTACGTGCTGTTCAGCCTCATGCCGCGCGACAACTCGGACGGCAACGGTGGTGTCCGATGCCGAATCTGGCATTTGCTCAAGTGCTTGCTGCTCGCGAAGGGCATGGTCAACTCGCTCATCTGGACGCGAACGTCCAACATTCTCACGATCATCGAGCAGCTGCGCGAATTCGGATACGTCGACTTGCCACCGCACGAAGACAGCATCAACTGGGCACTCCGCCTCGAGATTCTGACGAAGACCACTGCTGGAATCTGCGCCGCGGTGGACGAAGCGGAGAAGCATGCGAGAAATTCGACCTTTTCGTCCTGCGTGAACGACGACAGCAGCGCCAACGACTCCAACTTTGAATCCGACTTTAGCAGTGAACAGCGAAAGGAGATCTACAGCCACGTGGAGAAGATCATCTTGGAGTACCGGAACGACCACCGTGTGCGCGGTCCTATGAGCCAGGGAATTGTGTTCAAGGACTTTGCGCCAGAGGTGTTCCGTCGTCTCCGCGAAGAAGCCAACATCTCAAGTGTGAGCTACCGGAATTCGCTCGAGCAGACCACCAAGGAGCGTGTGAGTGAGGGCAAGAGCGGTGCGTTCTTCTACTTCACGGAGGACCGCAAGTACGTGGTCAAGACACTGAGCGAGGAAGAGCGCAAGTTCTTGCTGAGTATCCTTCCGCTCTACTACACGTTCATCAAGCGCAACCCGAACACATTCATGACGCGTTTCTTTGGGTGCCACGGTGTCACGATGTACGGCAAGACCGTATACTTTGTGGTGATGCAGAGCGTCTTTGACTCGAACCTGCAGATCCACGAGCGCTTCGACCTCAAGGGCTCGTGGGTGGGGCGTCTCGAAGGCCGCAAGCCCAGTGGCACGATCGCCACGTGCAAGTTCTGCAACATCGAGTACGTCGTCGGCGGGAGCCACGACCAGCTGTGCCACGTGCGCCGCGGCGAAGGCAATTTACGCCACCAGTACGACCAGGTGGGCAAGGACCTCAACTGGAACCGCCACATGGCGCTGCCATTCTTGACTGCGCGCGCGGTCGCGATGCAACTCGTCAAGGACTCGAGCTTCCTGTGCCGCATCAACTGCATCGACTACAGCCTGCTCGTCGGCATTCACCACCGCAGCTTCAACGTGTCGCACTACTCGTCGGCCGACAATTTCGAGACGCCGTCGCCGATGCTAGCGCATCCTTTACGAGCAAGCTGGGGAAGCAGTGCTGGCCCCAGCCAGCCTACTGCTGCTGCTGGTGGAGACCGTGCTAGCAGCTCCAGCAACGGAGCGGGAACGCCTGCAGGACCGTCAGGGTTTGCGTCGACGCCTACCGCCAAGCCGTTCCACCAGGCGATTCAGGGTGGCATGAGCGTCGACGAAGTGCACGGCCCCGGGATCTACTTCATGGGTCTCATCGACATGCTGCAGCCGTGGAACTTCCGCAAGCGCCTCGAGCACTTTGTGCGCGTGTACTTCTTCATGCAGGATAAGAACGGCATCTCGGTCGTGAATCCGCGCCAGTACGCCGAGCGCTTCCAGCAGCGCGTGGTGCACGAGCTGATCTACGACGGCCACTTTGAACTGGACGAGATCGACCTAATGCAACTGCAGTTCCAGCCGGAGCTCGTGCAGCGGTCGTCGCAGCGGAACGGGAACATCAACCCACTCATGGAGTCGGGGGTCACGCGGAGCACGGTTATCGAGTCCTTTGACGGACGCTTCGACTCGACGGTCATGCTCGAGCGCATGTCCAGCAGCTACATCTCGCCTCCGCAGTCGACGCCAGTGATCCCAATGCGCATGTCCGCGCGCATGGCGGCAGCGGCAGGAAATGGTGGAGCTGGCGGTGGCGTGCCTCCACCGCATCCGTTCGGCCCAACAGCTCCTGGCATCACGCGGCGCTCGTCATCTCAGCAGCGCCAGCGAGCAGCGACGATCTCCACGGGGTTGCCGGAGCACTACAGTCTCGGTCCGCGTCTTTCTGATGGACTGGTCATGGAACCCCCAGGCGGGTTCTACTCAACGCAGCGCAACAGTCTGGGGTACTCGTCACCATCTGTGCCTCTGTCGCACTCGTCCTACGTGTTCCCAAATTACTTGGACGCGGTGACGGCCCCCAGTTACACCAACAATAATGCTCCCGCCCAACAAGTGCGAAGGCCGCTGGCGCCAGTGGCCGCGTCGCCTCGTGTCCTGCTGTCGCGCAACTCGCTTGTCCGAACTGACTCGGAGGTGTCACTCACCCACCCCCACTACGAGCGCACATCCTCAGTCGTTCTACCGGTGCACCACCATCACGCCACGAACGCTGGTGTCACCACTGCAACCAGCAACGCGAATATCTCCAACAACAACAATAGCAATAGTACCAGCAGCACCACAGCAGGAGTAGCGACCGCAGCAGTCCCGATGACGATCCAGACGAGCGTCGCGGACAGCCACCACCTCCATCATCATCACCACAACAGCTACCAGATCGTCCACACGCCCACCACGTTCCCCAGCGACAAGAACGCGACCATGTCTGCCTAAAGTTAGTAAGTAGTCACCTTTATATATCCAATGTTGAGCTGCACAACAATCCGCTTTCTTGCTCTACAGTCATCTACCGGTAACTCCCCCAGCAAATGCACCAAGTACCACAGCAGCGGAAAGCTCAGGCCGAAGTTGATCTGGTCTCGTTTCGAGGTTACATGGAAGCTGCGCTCGAGCGGGTCTGGTAGCAAGGTTATCTATCAAGTCTACTACAAACTTTGCTTCACTACA
Organism: Globisporangium alternatum; assembly: GCA_023334315.1. Classification (NCBI taxonomy): domain Eukaryota; phylum Oomycota; class Peronosporomycetes; order Pythiales; family Pythiaceae; genus Globisporangium; species Globisporangium alternatum. The sequence goes on along the minus strand of JAASGT010000035.1, from coordinate 53,513 downwards.
GTAAGACATCCCGCAGGAACTGCGTGAGCGCGAGCTGCTTGGCCTTCGAGAGCTGCCGCCCGTCGAGAACGCGAGTGAACTCTGCAAAGAAATCGCGCTCGTCCTGCCCTTCGTCGTCCATATGCAGCGGCTGCTCCTTGCTGCACTCAAGACCTTCGCCCTGTCGTGGCTTGACGAGTTTAGCAGCGTTTGTCATCGAGCTGTCCGTCCGATCTGGAGCTGGTTCTGTCTTTCGTTGGCGCTTGACTGTGCGCTGTGGTGCTGCTGGTTTGCCTTGAGCAGAAGCCTTCTTTGACTGGGTACGGCCCTTCTTCTTCGCTTTGTTGTGCTTCTTCTTCACTCGATTGGCAGTCTTCTGCAGTTGCTTCTCCGTCTTCTTGGCAACCGACTCTGTCGCAGGTACACTGCGCTTCTTGCCGTCAAATGCCTTCTGGTTGACGCAGGACTTCTCGCGATGGAACGCGCAGAGCGTGTGCAGTGAGCCATTGCGCTTCACCGTGCGCGGCTGCGTGCACTTGCCCTTGCGGTAGCTACAGTGTCTGCTCGGATCGTGATCGACACTGGGGATAGCAGTCGGCACGTCGATTGCAGGAGCGTAGGTAATCACTCTCAGCTTATCTTCAGATTCTCGAAACGTGTGATCTTCCGCTTCCGGTACTATTAATGCAGATGCGGCTGAGATGGAGACGCTGATGTCAAGCACTTGAATGGCGCTGCTCGCTTCGGTGCGTGATTCATCACTGTGCTCTTCTTGAATACGTCTGTGATGAGGCATCAGTGGACACACAAAGCGCTTATCGACTTCGTCGTCGTCTTCATCTCCGTCACTGTCCACCAAGTTGCCAACGAGGTACTCGTTCTCATCGAACGCATGGTCAGTGGTCTGGCCGCTCAACGGCACCAGTAGCGGACCAGACTTCAGCAGCGTAGAAATGGCGCCGTCAGATGCAACGTGGTTGCGGCAAATGACTCTCGAGAGCGCGGGCAGCATCGGTGTCAATAGTGTCTCCAGTGCAAGCGAGAGACGACTAGAGTTGCTACTGTTGTGGAAATGAGCGACGCCGCCGATGTGGGCAACTCATCTAGTGGTGCAAGTGTAGGTACTGCGAATAAGAATGCAACCGCGAGGGCTTTTCTGCAAGCGCCTTATTCGCTTTCATTAGTGGTTCGCATTGCAGTTTTCAGGCATTTGCTAAAAGCAACACCCACACGAGGAAGTCCGAACAACGACGCGCATCACCTGGAGCGAGTCTACAGCGGCGTCAAGCTCAGTCAGAATACTCACGTATGTGGAGGCTCTTGTGCGCATGCATAACGAACTCTAATAGCGGTGGGTGGTGGCCCTGTGCCATGGCCCCTGCCAATTGCATCGCGCGAGAAAGTGCAGCAAGGTGCCTGACCATCACTCGTCGGTCAGAAAAGTCGCCGTTTCATCTCACACTTTCCACATCGCGTCCGCATTGCACAAGAAAACAAGCGCATATCTCTATTGCTCGTGACGCAATGGCCGTGACGACACCACCAGCACAAGCAGCAGCAGCGCATCCGCTCGTTCGACCGTCGCCAGCAGCTGATGCAGTCGTGTTACAAGCGCCATGGACGACGCCGCCCGCTGTCGTCGCTGCCACCGCCGTCAGCTCGAGCGACTCTCTGTTGATGGACATGACGCCGATTGAAATCGACCACACGGCGCTCGCGACGTTCGAGTGCCCGTCGTTCGACGAAGCGGAGGCCGTCGACCTCGATGGGTGCATCCCCTCGTCATCGTCATTATGGGAGATCGTCCCAGACGTGTACCAGCAGCAACAGTGCGCTCTCGAGCTTGCCGCGCCATTTATTAGTGGCACTGCTGCGGATGGGATGCTCATTACCAGAGCGCAGCACGAGTCGAGTTTCCAGGCGCTGCTTCAGTCCGACCTCGTCTTCCTGCCACCACTGCAGTTCGGCAGTCAAGACGACCACGAAGAACAACAACTACAAGAAGAAGAGGAGGAAGAAGCCCTGGATCTGTCGGACCCGCGCAACTTGTGTTCGTACCGCAAGGGCAAATGCGGCCAACCACGCACACGCAAGCTCAACGGTCGGCTGCACACGTACTGCGCGTTCCACCGCTTTCGGTCAATCGAGAACCAGAAGCAGTTCGACGCCAAGCGACGCAAGAACCTCGCGTCAACCCGCCGCCGCAAGAGCAGCCCACGGCCAGGCAACGAGAGCAGCAAGAATGATAGCAGCGCCAGCACCCCAGCGTCGTCCAAGAAGCCCACGATCAGTGCCTCTGTCACTGAAATCCAAGGTGAGTCTGTGGGCTCTCAAGTGACCCAGGAAGCCATTGAGCATCAGCGGGGCAGCGCAAGTTCCCTCCGCCACACCAAGCGCGTGACGAGATCCGCAATGCAGGCAACTTCGCTGTCTATCGTACTCTAAGCCGCAGAGCTACTAAGTGAAGTATAACGACCAACAAACGACAATGGCTATAAGGTTGATGCCTTCAGTTCGTACAACGTTGTGGAGATTTCCATAACTCCATAGAGACATCACTTCCTTACTAAACTGCATTGTCACCGACACCCCAGTCGAATCAAAAGAAGAGAATCACGACTGTCGTGTCGTCGTGTACCGGTCGGCGCGGGGCCCCTGGGGCCAACTCCAGAATCTCCTCGTACGTAATCCCATGTTTCGTGGCCGCGTGCTGCAGCGTCTTCTCCACGAGCGCACGGCCAGCATTCTCGAAATCACGTCGATATCGCATGATTTTTCAGCGATTCGTTATGATTTTTCTTTTTTAAAGTTATTATTTTAAAATATCGAAAAAGCTCACAGAATTGACCCCCATTCAAGACACAAGACAGTTTCTTTCGGCGACTGGATGTGTCTGACTTGATACCTTTTCAGTGTTGAGTTTGCAGATTGTAGACTGATCCGCCACTTCTTGACAAGAGCGCAGCACACTCGATGCTTTTTCCATGGCTGGTGTGGTCGCACACGCGCAGCAGCGCGCAAGTGAGGACCATTTCCAGACAAAGCGGCTTGTGCACCAGCAGCAGCAACGCAGCGCAAGACAGCAGCATAATGGACCCAAGCGTTTCGATGTATGTGAGAGAGAGCAATGCCCCATTTCAGCTCTCACATGTTCTCGCTTGCTGTCTGTCGATCACAGTCTCCTCGACAAACAAACACAAGCCCAGCAAACAAACAGGAGCAAGTGCGATGATCGGACTGGATTTAGGCGAGCGGTCCATTACGAGCGAGCCTCCGTCTATTTGTGCCCGGTTGCGTGCTGCAAAGCCAGCTGGTTCATCGGAGCTCTTAGCGCCTCTGCTCTCCACCGCAACAAGCCGCTTGTTGTATGCTTGCCTGTTTGCACCGCGCTCGGTTGCGAAAAGCAACGTGTGCAGGAAAACCAGCTGGTAGCTGCATATTACACTTTACTTTGATATCCTTTGTAAACCGATCTTACAAGGAGTCCTTTTGTATCAAAAAATCCTGTCTTAGTTTGAAACTGGGTAGAAACGATGTTGTCACTGTTGTTGCATTGCAAGTCAGAGAGTAGGGTACGCAGCATGATCAGACGGGGTGGGAAAGAGCTGCTCAATTGTGATCACCTTCCTTCCCACAACACCAATAAAGCGAGCCACGTGCTTGTGTGTTGTTTCCACACAACGTACAGTTCAAGTGCCTAACAACAAGCCCCTGCGCACTTGCTTGCGCGCAAGTTGTTGCTTTCCATTGCCCAACTTGTGCGCTTGTTGTGTACCAGCGCAGACGCACGCACGCACCCACACAATAACAACAACATCTCCACAAGCTCACTTGCTTGTTCCCTTGTTGCTGTTGTCTCGCGTGCTTGCTTGCTTGCTTGCTTGTGTGTCTGTTGCGCAAGGGTTTGCATTGCATTGGTCAACCAGAGTAACAATTCACGCACTCACTCATCGATCAACCATGCGCGCGACCATCGCGACGCTCGCATGCGCGCTGCTGCTCGCGGCCACGACGCCAGGCGCCACGGCCGCTCCAACCCCACAACAGCAGCAGCACGTGGTGGACACCAGCGGGCTCGAGTTCGTGTCGCTCTCGGCGTTCTGTAGGTACCACTGTAAGCCCACGCACGCCAAGCGTGCGTACCGTCACCTGCGTGAGGACTCGGAGTGCACGCAGGCGCGCTGCGGCGCGGCGTTCACGACGACGACCACAGAGACAGCAGAGCGTGTGAGACGGCGCGTCGCAGAGGAGGAAGAAGAGGCGGGTGTGGAGGCAGGCGATCAACAGAGACCAAGCAGCGATCGACGACGAGCGCAGGCCGTGGACGAGGACGAGTATGGCGACGAGAGCGATGGCATGGCGGTGTCCAGCCAAGAGCGTGAGACCAGTACCAGTAGCAGCAGTTCAGCTGCCGCGACCGAGGCGAGCACGCAGACGCCGTCGTACAACTTTGCGTCGTCGGACCTGAATGATAACGACGACGCGTCGAGCCGCGTGGGCAACGCCGTGGCACACGCGGCCGCCGAAGCCGAGGAGAAGGAGGTACAGATCGTGGACTTTGTCTCCTGCGAGGGCGTGGCCGACACTTCGTCGGCGAGCGGCGCGCGCGTGGCGCTCTCCGTGGGCGACGCCAGCAAGAGCGCGTTCGCGGGCTTCTACACCGCGTTCTTCAAGGCTTACGACGCGATGGTCTCGAGTGCCGACGCCAAATACGACGCGTGCCAGCTGCAGTTCTTTGAGCAGGGCTTTTTGGCCAACTATACACAAAGTGACAAGTTCAGCGACCCGCTCAAGATCAAGCCCATGCTCGTGAAGCTCAACGGCAGCAGCTTCAGTGACGACGATGACGAGACGATGACGGAAGTCGAGTGCGTCGCCGCCGTCAAGAGCGTCTGGGGCTCGGAGCAGGAGACGTTCACGCCGTTTCTCACGCGCAGCGACCAGGCAGACGCCAACAGCACGATCATGCTCATGCACGTGAACGCGACCGTGGCCGAGCGCATCCTGGACCTGCAGTGCATCGAGAGCGTGACGTCGCTGCCGTCGATCCTCAAGCTCACACCCTTCGCGCGCAGCATGTACTCGTACGCACAGAACCCTTCTACGACCGAAGGCCCCGCGCTCGAGATCCGACTTGTCAAGGGTTCAGACTATGGCGCCGCGCTCACAAGACTCACGGACACGATCAACAGCGTCACGGGCATTCGCAATGCGCTCACGGCCCGCGGCGACGAGACCAATGCGCGCGTGCTCACGCTTGCCGCGCTGGAAGAGTTTGAGACGTGGACGCACATCGTCGCGATCATCGTGGATGACGAAGCTGTCGAGTGGGTCGACCTGAAGCAGACAATCACGACCGGCGCGCTCCGGCCGCTCGCGAGCCTGGAGCAGAAGCTACAGGACCTCAACAACCCTACTGTGAGCGCATCGAGGGCTCTTCGAGCTGGAGACCACGGCGAACACCGTCGGCTGGACGCGTACATCCAGGACCTCGTGGGCGTGAAGGACATGCAGGACCACAACATCACGGGCGCCGGCATCGTCGTGGGCGTGACGGACACGGGGCTGTACATCGACCACGACCAGTTCGACCAGACCTCTCGTGCGATGTACAACCAGTTTGACACAAGTGCAAGAAAGGTGGTGCTTTACCGAGCCTTTGCAAACAAGGGCGACGAGTCCGAGAACATCCAGTGCGGCCACGGTACGCACGTCTCGGGCATCCTGGCGGGCAACTCGTACAGCAAGAAGGCGGCGAACCTGGGCATCGCGTACGACGCCAAAATCGCGTTCATGGACATTGGCAAGCAGGCGGCGTCCTGTGCGGGTCAAAAGGGCTGTGAGGTGACGCTCGAGACCCCGGGCGAGGCCGAGGAGCTCATGAACCAGCAGGTGAAGGCCGGCGCGCGCATCTTCTCGTTCTCCTGGGGCACGGGCGGCAACGACTACAACACGCAGTCGCGCGACCTGGACAACTACATCTACAACAATCCCGAGACGCTCATCATCGTGGCGGCCGGCAACAGCGGCGACAAAGGCTCGCACACGATCAGCTCGCCCTCGGGCGCCAAGAACGTACTCTCGATCGGCGCGTCGCTGAATGACGCGGCGTCGTTCTCGACCACGCCGTGCCCGTCGGTGCTCAACAAGCAGACGGTCGCGTCGTTCTCGTCCATCGGACCGACGCTAGACGGCCGCCAGAAGCCCGACATTGTCGCACCGGGCATGGCCGTGGACTCGGCGCAGTCCGAGGCGCCTGGCTCGACGCTCAAGTCGACGTCCATCTGCTCGTTGCAGGGTACGTCGCAGGCGACGCCCGTGGTCGCCGGTATGGCTGTGCTGCTCTTTGAGTGGCTGCGCGACGGCTGGTGGAAGAACGGTGTCAAGGACGCGCAGTACGGCATGACGGCCATCCCGGCGTCGCTGCTCAAGGCGCTGCTGATTCACAGCGGTGAGAAGCTCGCGCGCCGCCTGGTCGCGCCCAAGAACGGCATCACGTCGTGCGTGGCCATGGAGGCGCAAGCTATCGCGCTCACGTCGTATCCAGACTTCAACCAGGGCTACGGCAAGCCCACGATGCTCAACCTCGCGAGCTTCGCCTCGAACGGCACGGGCGGCGCGGGCGTGTACTTCTATCCGAACTCGTCAGCCAACTCGGAGCCGCGCGTGATGCAGGGCGGCGAGGCCGTGTTCTCCTTCGTGCTCAAGCAGCGCGCGAACCTGCGCGTGACGCTCGTATGGACCGACCCGGCGGGCTCCATGGGCGGTAAGATCGCACTGCAGAACGACTTGGACCTGAGCGTGCGCTTACCAGGCTCGGACGCCGTCTTCTACCCACTCTCGGGCAACGGCACCAAGGACTCGGTCAACAACGTCGAGATGGTCGAGGTCTCGTACGACCAGATCGCTGCCGCCGCTAGCCAGGCGGGCATGAAGGTCACCAGCGACTCGGGTGTGACCGTTGAGGCCGTGGTCGCTGGCTACAGTGTCAAGGCGGGCGCCAAGACGGGCCAGACGTTCGCGCTCGTGGCGTCGTCGTCGCCGTCAGTCGTGGAGACGAAGGCCATGTCGACCACCGAGAGCGAGTTCTGGCAGCCGTGGATGACCATCGGCGCCGTGATCGTGGGCACGCTGGCCGTGCTCTTCTTCATCGCGCTCGCATGGCGCGTGCGCTCGGCTCGTGCGGCCATGAACGGCAAGCCGAGTCCGAGCCGCAGTCGGCCTGTGAACACGCGCTCGGCGCACCCCAACTACCGAGACGCAGGACGAGGGGCGCCTCCAGCCCAGCAGCATCAGCCGAACGTGCGGCCGATCATCGGAGGACGAACAGTTTAGAGAGAGAGGGAGAGGAAACGAGTGGTGTGAGTGGCGTACAGACTGACAGGCAGGCGTGTAAACTCGACGTTCGAATTGCGTGAATTGAATTGTACCAAAGTGAAGCAAGCAAGTACCAACTGAGTTCCTCATTCTCGTATTGTGATGCTGCAGCTTGGACGAGCGAGTGCTATGAGCGCGTGGTCAGTGGAAGTAGCAGAGCGTGAGCTTATTCGATGGTCGTGCTGTCTGCAGACAGCGTGAGCAGCTACGTGTGCTGTAGCTGCAAGAGGAGACAACTCGTCGCGGTTCCAATCCATCCAAGATGGCTACACCGCATGCAGTCTGCTCGCGAGAATGTATGTTCAGTTCTTATCTTGTCTTTTCTTCCGATAGTCGTGCATGATCTGGTTTCTCACAAGATCAACCTAGTGACCTTGCGCAACAAGGGTTGCGCACGACAAGACAAGCAAGCGAGTGATTGATTGTTTGCCGTAAAGTACTACAAACGAGCACGAGCGCTTGCGTCGATACCAACTTGTACGAGTACGAGCACGAACGACTCTGCACGAGTGTACGTGACTGTCTGTGTATCGCTTACATGTCCACAGTTGATCCCTCTCTCTCTCGTAAATCGCCTACATGCCGGACGTGTCCTTGTAGTTCTTGAGCTCGAGCTTGCGTCTATGCTCGTCGACCTTCTCGTGCACGACGCGGTCCACGAGCTTGGGTGTGACGACCACTTCGTCCTGCGCATACACGATGCTCTGTAGGTAGAGCATCATCTTGGCGATCTCGCGGCCGCTCATACCCTCAGTGATGGCGCCGTACTGCTTCATCGCGAACGCACTGAGTGGGTTCACGCTCGCGGCGGACTTGTTACCACCATGCATTTCCTTATCGGAGCTCTTCGTAGGGATCAGCACCATGTGTCCGACGTACTCGTTAAAGTACATATGCAGCAGCCGCACGCGCTCCGACTCCTCGGGCAGGTCAAAGTGGAGCGTGTCGTCGATGCGGTCCGTCACGGCCGTATCTAGGTCCTCGGGCCGATTCGTCGCGATCACGAGCATGAAGTGCTTGGACTGCGAGCCCGTGTGGAAGAGCAGCGCGTTGAGCGCGTTCCTCATGGCCTCGCTCATGTGGGTCTTCCGCGTGGCTCGACAGCCGAGGAAGGCCTCGGCCTCGTCAATGAAGATCAACACGCCACGTGGGGACGAGTTGGCCCAGCGGAAGAGCGCGTGGAGCTCCGTCACAGCGTTCGAGCCCAACGGTCCTACGTCACCACCACTGAGAATCGCGTAGTCCATGCCCGAGGACTTGGCCAACCGCTTCGCCACCATCGTTTTGCCCGTGCCCGGGGGGCCATAGAGCAGTAAGTGGCGGTACGGCGCACCGTGGAGGATCGCGTTGCGCGTGGACTTGGCGATCTCGAGCACGCGCGTCTCGAGCCACGAGCTCAGTACTACGTCCGCGAGCTCGTCCTTGTTTTTGTTCTTCTTCCAGAAGGCGAAGAGGCCACGGAGGAAGCCCCAGAGGCCACTGGAGCGCGATGTCTCTCGTACGAGCGAGGGTTTGCCCAATCGCTGCTCAATGAGCTTGCCCGCGATGCGAATGATCTCACGACTCAAGTAGATGCCTGCGGCTAGCGCCACGAAGCCGCCGATGAACTTGGTAAGCTTCTCCTTGTCCGAGAGCAGCACCATGGCGCCCTGGCCGATGTTGTCGAACGTGGCCTGCAAAGCCTGCATGAGCTTCACGCGATCGGCCTCCAGGCGCTGGTGCAGCTGCGCCATCTCAATGTCCTGGTTAAGCCGCTGCTGCTTGATGCGACCCTCGACGTCGATCACGGCCTTCTCGAGCGTCGTGTTGCGCTCCAGCAGCGCTCTCGCGTGGTCGGCTGCGAGCTGGCGCTCCTTGAGCACCTCTTCGGTCTCTCGACGTTTGATCTCCATGCGCACGCTCGACTCTTCCTGCAAAGCGACAAGGTCGCGGTTCTGGCTGAGCCTCGCGGCATTCTCTTCCTTTAGCCGCTGCTGGGCGAGCGTGTGCTTGGTGTCTTCGACCTCCAGGTTGTTCTTCTTCTTCACCTCGAGCGTCTGGCGCTCTTCTTTGCCACGAACATGGGCTTCCTCGATCAGTTTCTCGGTGCGTACGACCTCCACCTCGGCGATCTTGCGCTTTTCGACAAGCTGAACGCTAGCCTCCTGGTCCAAGTACTCCTGGAGCTCCTCAAGCCGTGCCTGGTGCTCCGCCACAGTCTTGCGCAGCGCGTAGAGCTCCTGGTCCTGCGCCTGCTGCTCGCTGATGATCACTTGCGTGGCCGCCAGGTTGTGCATGAAGAGCGCGTCCTTGTCGACTACGTAGAAGTTCTGGAGCGCAATCCGCTGGCGCTCCTGGTCAAAGACGAACCGCTGCGGCACGAACTGGACACCGTCGGGGAAAATGTGTTGCACCTCGTCGCCGATGCATCCGAGCTGCGTGCGTCCCGCGTGCGCGTCGAACTTGAACTCAAAGTGCTTGAGCACGAGCTTTGGGATGAGGTCGTAGCTCTGCGTGGTGTTCACGGTGCGGACGTTCACGAGCGTGTCGCGGTAGTTGATCGACGTCGCGTTCTGGAGCTGCTGCTGAAGGAGCTGCGCGCGCGTGCGCTTCACGACCGCATTAACAATGAGCAGCCGCTGCGATGAGAGGACAGCCAAGAGCCACAGCGCTGCGACACGGAAGGCCAGCAGCGGGAGACTGGAAGGCGACGGCCGTCGCGCCATCTTTCCTCTCAATGTGTAAATGAGGCTGCAACTGGAAAATGAGCGAGCGTGTGGGAAGGATTCGTGGATGATCCGGCGGTTCGCTACTGTTTTCGAGAACCGCCGTCCGCGCCTCTTGCTTCGCTCGGCGCCGTTGTGAGAATCTAAAGAAGGGGCGTATCTTTAGTTCACGGGCGACGGTTCAACGACTGTGGGAGCACCAGAACGCTCAGGCCAAACTGGTCACGCACAAAAGCAATTGATTGTTATGTGAAAGCACCACAACAAAGGCTATGAGATCTCTCACAAGCCAGCACTCACTTGTCACGCGTTGTGCCTGTGTGAGTACAGCAAGTTGCTCCGAGTCAGGCGTGACGAATCGTCGCCCACGCTTCTTGCTAAATAGACGCACGTCCTCGGCTACATGCTCAGGGCCGCGCGCTGCCTCGACGAGGTGAAGATCGCGGCATTGGAGTGATCAGGAGCAGGTTACGATCGGGCGAATAGGTAGCGCTGCTGCTGCTACTGCATGCCTCCATCGGCCGACGGTAACAGCAGAGGCAAAAGCCTGTTTGTGGATTCGTAACTTTGAAGAGCAGTAAGCACCGGGCTCTCGCACTTGACCACCCGTCATACGAACCGCCTGTGCGAAGCCAAGCCAGCGTCATGGCACAAGCAGAGCGAGCAGTGACGCTGCTACCAATATGTCAACGAGAGAGAGACTTTCATGACACAGGAGACGAACTGGGACTGGACGTTGGCACGATCGAACAGTTCATGTGCTGGTATGAGTAAGAGAGAGAGAGAGCCACTTGACTATCGGTTTGCGTGCCTTGCATAATAAGCGAGTGTATGAAGATCTGTGGTGTCTGTCGACCGTCATGCAGCTCACGCCGTTGCTTGTCCTGTTGGAGGGGAGAGGAGAGAGCCAAGTTGAAGCTATTGACTTGTCAAAAAGGTCCAAAATTGTAAAGTGACCATTACTCCTCGGGGATATTTGATGCACAAGCTCATAAACTGACTTCCTTCTACAACATCATACCCCTTTTTAAATGATTTTTAAGTAGAAAGGTGTGACATGGCAATAGTAAGCATCCAGCTGCTTAGAATGTATCCTGTATAAATAAATAACCCTTCAATTTTGCTCAAAGCTGCGTTTCTGAACACACCCTGCAAAATGTGGCCGCCTTCCCCCTCATTCTGCATTTTGCGCGTCGTCGACAAAGCGTGCAACAGAGCGAGCACCATGGCGGCCGACAAGTCCACGAAGCAGGCGCCAAAGAAGGCGGCGTCTGCTGCCACCAGCAGCAAGAAGGCCGCGTCGTCGTTCCCGTTCGGGGCCGTGGCCGTCGTGTTGGTCGCGATCGCGGTCGCGGCGTTCGCGGTGCTCAAGCCGACCGAGTTCCAGACGCTCGTGGACACGTCCAAGACGCGTCTGTTGGTCGCGCTGGACCAGTACAAGGGCATTGAGAGTGCGCCCACGGGCTTTGACTGTACTCAAGCGCATCAGTACTTAACGGATGCGAACCCTGTCAAGGGCTTCCACGTACTGTGCGTCGTCAAGACTCCGCAGGAAGCGTACGTACTTGTGTCATTATCTCTGTGTGTTGCGTTATGAGAAGCTCTGTTGGGATTCTGTTTGCATGGGTCTAATGCTACTCGCACGGATGTGATGACTGCTCGACAGGTTGCACGTCACGGCGTTCAAGGATGGCAACTGGGCGAACCGGACGGTGGAGAGTACGATTGACCTCGCGTCGTTCAAGCTGAACCTGGAGCAGCTGCTGGAGATCTCTGCTCCACAGGACGCGGTCGCGGAGAAGTTCAAGCAGCCGTATGCGTTCTTCACGCCGGATGGCAAGCGACTGGAAGTGCTGAGCGACATGGCCAACAGTATCGTGTACCTCTTCGAAGGCGGCCAATTCATCTGGCCAGGCATCAAGATCGGCCACAAGAGTGCGTAACGCCACGTATTCACTTGGAGCTGCATGAATTGCCAGCGTGTTGCCTCAGTGACTCATAATTCGTTTGTTGTGTGATACAGCCGTCGTGAAGAATGTGTACGGAAAGGGCGACATCACTATGGAGACCCTGAGCATGATTCCGCTGGTGTTTGGCGTCGAGGAGTTCCTCAAGGACGAAGAGATCGACGTGATCCTCGACTTGTCGATGGAGCACCTCGCGCCGTCGGGAGTGACGCTCATCGACGGCCACGAGAACCGTCCGGCGAGTGACTGGAGAACGAGCACGACATACTTCCTGTCGTCGTCCAAACACGAGCTGGTGCGCGACATCGACCGACGCACGGCGGACCTCACCAAGGTCCCGCTCGCGCACCAGGAAGACGTCCAGGTGCTGCGCTACGAGAAGACGCAAAAGTACGACCAGCACACGGACTACTTCCCCGCCGAGCATCACCAGAACTCGCCCGAGATCCTCGACATGATCGACTACGGCTACAAGAACCGCATGATCACCGTCTTCTGGTACATGTCGGATGTCGCGAAGGGTGGCCACACCATTTTCCCGCGCGCTGGTGGCCTCCCGCAGCCGCACGTGATGAACGACTGTTCCAAGGGGCTGAAGGTGCCGCCAGTAAAGCGCAAGGTGATCATCTTCTACAGCATGCTGCCGACGGGCGAGGGCGACCCGATGAGCCTGCACGGCGGGTGCCCCGTGGAGGAAGGCACCAAGTACTCTGGCAACAAGTGGGTGTGGAACAAGCCAATGTGATTGATAGAAGGCCTCTAAAGGTGAAGATGAAGCTGGTGCTAAAGACGCTCTGAAACAAATCAAACCGAACAAGACATGGATGTGCGCCAGCAGTGGTCTGAAGAGTTCATGACACGTAGATCAAGTGATGAACTGGAACGTGTATAATCACGCCGAGGCTCGAAGCTCGTCGAACGCGGTGTCCGGATGTGGGAATAAAGTTGTGTGTTTGCCAGAATGCCGTGAGCTTCTCACCCTCCGCCCATCGCCACGGAAGAAACTTCCTGTTCACCACGCGCTGCTGTCCAGTCGCTACGTTCTCATCACATCGCGACGGTCACCGACCGGATGAGCAGCACAACGACAACACGAGCGATCATGAAGCCATTTGCTTGATGCTGCGTGGTGCCGTGCGAGCAGCTGGAACTCAAAATCAGAGTCTGGACTGGACGTGTCATCACCTCGCCGCGATGGCTATCCGCAATGTTGTCGTCAGGCCTCTGCGGCAAGCGGCCATCCGTCTCATGTACATTTGATGAGCAGCCCGAGTGGTAATGGCACTCTTCTCTTGCACGCCAGTGGTGGAGTATCAACCTTTTCTTTCTGGTGCAAAAGCCGAACTGGCTACATAACCAGTCAGCATTCAGCTTCAAGTGTACCCATCCTGGATCACCTTTACCAGCCACCGCAGGATTCCACGACCGGACTGACTCCTTGGAGTTACACTGTCACTCCACTGTGGGTGACTAAGTATCCAAGGCGGCTTGCAATGTCAACTCCTCACTTTCCCATTCGCCTTCCAAGCCACAGACACCCCACTCAACATGCAACTCACGACCGTCACTGTGTTCGCATTGCTGGCGCTGCTATTGACCCATAACCCAGCAGTCTCGACCGCAATGACGACGTGCAAGACCATGTCCCTCAATGTGCGCACGTCGAACGCCGCGGATGGCGGCAGTGGCGCCTGGGACGTACGCAAGCCGCACATGAAGAGTCTGCTGCTGAGCCACAAGCCCGACTTTGTCGGTACGCAGGAGGCGAGTCCGGCGCAGTACGAGTTCCTGAAGGCCGTCGACGGCTACGGCGTCATTGGCGAGTGCGCGGGCGACTGCAACAGCAACGAACGCCCGTTCATCCTGTACAACGAGAACGACTGGACGCTACTTGAGAACGGCGCCTTTGCATTGGTAAGGGCGTCACGCTGTGGGTTCGCAATTCTTATTCGCTGTGGGAGATTAAGAGCTGATTGGCTTGTAATGAATGGTGTCTTGCACAGAGCGACAACACGGAGCAGCTCGGCTCCAACACGTGGGGGCTCGCGTACAACCGCGGTGCGACCTGGGGCCGCTTCCGCCGCCAGGGCTCGGACGCGACCGTGTGCGTCTTTAACACGCACTACGACATGGCAAACGGCCACCCCAAGTCGTCCGTGCTCATCGCCTCCAAGATGGCGGCGCTGTGCAAGGACAACGATCTCGCGATGTTCACGGGTGACTTCAACACGGACATTGGCTCCGAAGCCATGCAGTTTCTGCTTGGCAAGCAAGCCAGCCAGGGCAAGACAAACAGCGAGTTCCCGCTTGTCAGTGCACTCGACGAGGCTGGCGCCACGGGCGGCACGTTTATTGGCAACGGCGTCTTCCAGGGGGCGCTTAGCAGCACGCGATTTGACTTTGTCTTTGCCAAGGCGTCGAACCTGTGCATCCAGAAGGGTGAGGTAATTGACGAGCGCTTCGACGGCGACCATGCGATCTCAGATCACGCGCAGGTGATGGCCACGTTCTGCATCGGAGACGAGTGCACCGGCTGTGTTGGTGGATCAAACGCCTACGACCCCGTCCAGACCGCTCCGGCCCCAGCGCCAACGGAGCCAGCGACTCCAGCGCCGACTCAGCCCGTCGAGGTCGAGACCCCAGAGCCGACTACGGTCGTGGTCACCCCGGTGCCAACCACGGAAGCGCCAAAGCCGACTGAACCCATCAAAGTGGAGACCCCGCAGCCTACTGTGGCGACGCCAACCCCGACAACAATGACATTTGCGACCCCAGTCGTGACGCCAGCGCCAACTACGCCATCGACCCCGAATGCAGTGGACAGCAGCGGCGCGACAAACGCTGCTACAGTCGCCCCGGTAACTGGAAAGCCCGTCACGCCTAGTCCTTCGGTGCCAGAGCGTCCTGACTGCGGTGCGCAGTAGGTTGCCAAGTGTCCATTGTTCTCTGTTGTGTCTGTTGTCAGAGTGTTAGTGCTAAGAAGTGAATTGTTGTTGAGCCACGAGATATAGTGAGAAGAAGAGAAGTGCTTTCCACAGTAGACTTGAAGTTGGCTTGGGGAATGAGCTGTATTGACTTTACTAATGAGCATTCCGCCCCGGGAAATATGGGAACGGAGGGCGGGTAACTAAGTTACTGGTGCTTGATGCTTGGGGTCTTGTCGTCTGCAGTCGCGAAGTTCGAAGTGAGGGATTGGTGGCTGAGCGCGCGAAGGCCGCGATGGCAGAGTCCGACGAGTACATACCGGTTCGCAAAGCCAGTCTTCAAAATTGAGGAAAGCACAATCTCCACCAATGATTGCATCACTTCAAAAATACCGACTATATGTCATCAAGCCGTCAAGCCACACTCATAAAGTCACCTGTTTCTCATGTTTCTTGTCTTTTGCGCCTTCATCATTGTCTACACACACCAGTTCGTGTCCACGCTGCTGCTCGTAGCCTTCTGTTCATGGCCTTCTCAATTAACCTCTCCTCTCACGTTAGAAGACCGTGATGAGCACGAAGCAGCTGTAGACGAGCACGATCGGGTAGGCGATGAGATACTTTTGCTCGGTCATGTAGAGCGCCTTCTCGAAGAAGCGCGAGGCCGTGTGCGTGCTCCAGAGGATACAGAGCGTCGCGAGCGCAAAGCCCGCGAGCCCCAGGTCCTTGACCGAGAGCACGATGTTGACCGCGGCCAGCGCGATGATGGGCAGCAAGCAGTAACCGAGCACCGAGCAGACGCGGTAGATGTCGATCGTGCGCTCGGGCGACAGCAAGTTCATGAGCAGGTACATGAAGAGGCACGAGATCACGCCAAAGCCGTAGATGTACCCAAAGTGCACCTTGGCGGCCTGCATACAGGACGCACAGCGTAACGGTACAACATAGGATCAGAGATGTTAGAAGCGACACGCTCGTAAACGATAGAGAAAATGGTAACGAGAGCTTACGAGCAGCAAGCAGACGCCAAAGAGGAAGCAGTAGACGAGCGGGCCCGCGAGGTCGGCGTCGTCCAGAATGTGCTCGTTGATCTGCTTGGTCGGCAGCAGCACAGACTGCGTTTTGAGCCAAATGTGCTCAAAGTTGATGCCCAGCTCTGTCGGCAGCACAAAAAAAGCGACACCACATGAATGCACGTTCGTTAGTGCCGTATTCTTCTTGACCAAACACAGGAAACGTACGTGCCCGTGTAACATATCGCACTATGCACAGGTGCAGATACATACCTTCTAGTAGTGGCGGCTCGTTCGCGTAGTCGTCGTCGTCCGGGTCCGTCGTGTAGGACGAGCCAACGGTGCCGCTGATGCCGCCCGAGGAGCCAGGCGGGGACTGGAAGCGCTGCGGCTGTTGCTGGTGCATCGACGGCGCACCGCCCATGCTTCCGCCCATCTGAGATGGGTACTGCTGTTGCTGCTGCTGCTGCATGGACGGGTAGTTGGGGTCCGCGGCGGACGTGAACCACGGGCTGCTCATGGCGTTCGGATCCATGTTCATGTTCATGTCGTTCTCACACTTCGACTCGAATGATCGCCCCACGTGGACGAGTCCAAAAGTCCAAAATTCAGCAAGAGACAAACTTGTTAAAAATATTCTTTTCTAAATTAATACTCTTTGTTATCGTATCATTTTTAAATAATGTTTGCTGCTAATATTACTGTTCAAGTCAATTCGTATGTAAAACAAATGATAAAATATCGTCCAGATTTGCTATCAAATTATAAAGGACTGTTTCTGAATATCGGATAAAACCCGTCTTTCTTTTTTGCACTGGATATAGACAACTGAGCAACCAAGCTGGCAAGCATGGCGACGAGCGTCGTGAGCGCGCTCTTCGGGTCGTACGACCTGCGCATGGCCAAGCAGTGGCGCGACGAGGATATGGTGCACCGCGACCAGGAGGTCCAGTGGCTCAACGACGACATCGTGCGCGCGCACCAGTGGCGCACGGCCGATATCGAGCGCTTCCTGCGCAACGAGCGAGTCGAAAACGAGCACCTGGTCTGCGAGGCGCGCGCCGAGCAGCTCTCGGCGGTCTCGGAGCAGTGCACGCTGCTCTGCGGCTTCACGGTCGCGGCCATGACCAACCTTGGCGTGCCGGCCGACATCAGTCAGCCGCTGCTCTTCGTGTACGCCGTGTCGGCCACCATCGTGTGCGTGTCACTGCTCACGACCGCGTTCATGTGCACGACGCTGCTGCTCGCGGTCACGCGGTACGCGGGTCACTCGCTCGAGGTGAACGTCAAGCAGATGGAAATCACGCGCGTCGAGTGGGACTCGCCGTTCTCCACGTGGTGGCTCAAGAAGTGCGAGCGCGAGCAGATGAAGGCGTACAAGCTCATGCTCATTGGCGTCTCGCTCTTCTTCTTCTACCTGGCAGTCGTCGCGTGGATCCAGTTCAACGCGAGCGTTTGGACGGGCACGAGCGTTTCGGTGCTCTGCTTTGCGGGTTTCCTTACGTGGCAGCTGCGCGTCGCGAGCAAGTGGCGCTACCTGCTCAAGCCGCCGAGCTTCCAGACGAGCCGCAGCATGAGCGACGCCGGCGGTGGCATTGGTCTGAGTCCACTAGGCTCTTCACCAACATCTACGACTGGGGCGATGGGCATCTCACGCTCGCCCTACCACAAGTACTCGCTCAATGGCATCACTGAGAACAGCTTCATGGCGATGCCGCCGAGCCCGACGCTGGCGACGCTCAAGACTGGTCCGAGCATCTCGCCAATCACGGCCTATCGAAGGGATACATGATAGGACAGCCAGTCACACATATAATGCAACAAGAATGTGTACACTAACAAATAAAGCAAGGTGCGTGATGAGAAGAATGAAGTTGCGCTTCTCGACAAAATGAGGTGGTGAATTCACAGATGGCTGTAGGGGTGTTCTATGCGAGTGACTGTTGCTACCTCACGACCAGCGTGTGTGATCCACCACAGGCAACGCGCTTGACGTTCGTCAGCGAGGTCACGAGCTCCAGCTGGCGCTCTCCCTCACTCTCGTTGCCTTGATCCTCAGCACCGCTCTGAAGCTGACTCTCGTTCTCTGGGTCTGTCTCTAGGTCGCTATTGCTAGTGCTAGCGCCTAAACTGTCTCCATGGGAGATCAGGAGAGTCCCGTTTGCCAGCTGCAGTGCGTAGTGCGCTTCGCCGCAGGAGATGCCGACAACCTGTTGTTGCTGATGATGATCCGGACTATGCGACGCTGGCAGTCCAATCAGCTGGGGGAAGAGCGTCGAGGCATCACTCGCTAGGCCCGACGAGGACGAAGACGATGGGTCTCGTCCCGAGATGTACGCGTCGCCCGTGGTTGTGAGAAATAAAGAGTAGTCGCTCCCACCGGCGACATCGAGCACCGAGAATCCCTGGCTGCTGCTGGTTGATGTGCCCGAGAGCGCCATGACCTGCTTAGGGCGCGCGACGTCCACGAAGGAGCCGTGGCCCAGCTGGCCCGAGTCACCGCGGCCCCACGTGAACGCCGCGCCGTCGTACGAGATCGCGAGCGAGTGGTCTTTGCCTGCTGCGATGCGTCGCACAATGCTCTTCTTCTTACGACCGCCAGTAATCCCATCGCTGCCTCGTACGGTTTTCAGATCCAGTGCAAACCCCGTCCAGGTCTCACTCAGTGGCTTTGGGTGCTGCCATAACAACGCAAACACAACTAGCAGTTAGTCAACACTCCCAAGTACCAAGCCCAGGATCTCTCACAGACGTACCACAGCGTCAGCAAAGCTCTCAGTGGCTCTCCCGAGCTTGGAGTACTTGTTGCAGCCCCAGGAGAAGACACAGCCGTCGGACGAGAGCGCGAGCGAGTGGTACTCGCCACAGGCGACCGAGCTCACGTACGTGCCGCGCAGGTCCGCGACCAGCGTCGGCGCTGCGACGACCGTCGTCGCTGCTATTGTAGCTGTCATCGACGACTCGGCGCTGGTGGTCACGTGTGTGAGGAAGCCCAGCTGGCCGCGCGTATTGCTGCCCCAGGCGAAGACGTGGCCGTTCACATCCGTGGCTAGTGTGTGGAACGCGCCACAAGCGACGTGGGTCACGTGGCATTTCTCCAAAGCCCCATCGATGACGCGACGAGGGATCTCCTGTCGTCGCGCGTCACCCGCAGCGGATGCGTATCCGAGTCGCCCGCCACTGCGATCGCCCCACGTGAAGAGCTGCCCCTGGTCGTTCACGGCTGCGAAGAATCGCTGACCAGCGCTGATGTGCGTGATTGTGGACTTGCTTGTGCTGCTGCTTGCGTTGCCAGTGATCGCTTGTGTTGCAACTCTGTTGACGCGAATGGCAACGGACTCTGTGTCGTCGACTTTGGCGGCGTCCCGACCAATGTCTTCGTAATCGTCCTCGCTGTCACTCAGCGGTGAGGACCACTCGCCAACGATGAAGAGCTCCTTGAAGCCACCGCCATCATCAGAAGTTTCTTCTTGATCAGCATCATCAAATCTCAGAGAGCTGCTGAGATGGGCATCGCGCAAATTGCGCGCATACGCGAGCTCGCACTTGGATGTCGGAATGCCTTGCGTGCACGACAATATGTCACTGCTACTGCTAGCAATGCTGGAGCTCTGCTGGATACACGCGCGACAGCTCTCCATGTGGGCCGCGCGCATGAGGAAATACTCGACCGCGACCTGGAAGTTCGCGATCGTGAAGCCCAGCGCCGTCGTGTTCGAGTTGATGAAGTGGTAGTCCGAGATGTACTTGAGCACCGCGGCGATCGAGAACAAGTTCTGTGAATCACTGTGCTCATCACCTTCAGAGACGTCTTCTTCAAGCTCTCGAGAGGATGAAGTCAAGGCCCCGTCACTCTGTTCATCGTTGTCTACGGACGATGACGTGCCAAAGCGCATCGTGTAGTTGTGCGCCTGCACGAGCACGAATAGCAGATGGTCGAGGATGTCGTCCGTGGTCATCTGGTAGCGGCCTGGGTTCGTCCGATGGCCACAAAACAAAGCAACACGAGTTAGTTAGAGCCTGAGCGCAGCAACAACAAGCCCGTAGCCAATGATTCGCACCGAGATCGAGGCTGTGCTGCTTGAGGTTGCGCGTGATCGCGTCGTTGATGCTGTCGATGCAGTTCTTGAACGCGAGCAGCATGTCGAGTGGCGTCTTGCGGTCCTTCACATCCACCAAAGTATTCACCGCCTCCTGCACATCGCACTAGTGTAAAAAGCACCCAAAACTGTCAGTTCGAAACGCGGACTCCCACAACCAACCATTTCTGCAGGCAAAGATTATTGAGATGTGCAGTACTGTTACCTGGAACGCCTTCCGAATTCCAAAGTCCTCGGGCGAGTAGTGGCGCATGCGGAAGAGCACGGCGCGCAGCGTCTCGTCCTGCGCGCGGCAGCTCACGACGACGCGCGGAAAGATGAACTCGTGCAGTTTCTCCATCAAATAACACTCGACGACCTGCTGGATCTGCAACAGGTGGCTCGAGTGCTGCTGCTCGTAGCCCTCGTCGTCGCTGTCGTCTTCAAAGCTCCCGGCTTGGAGGATCTCGTCCACCGCGGTCTCCCACTCTTCCTGTAGCAGATTCGGCAGCGTCGTCTCATAGCGGTTGAAGAACTGATTGTGCGTGCAAATCTTCTCCACCTGCGCGATCGTCTCGTCCAGCTGGTAGAACACGAGTTCGTTTTCCGGAAATGCGCGCAGGATCGCCGTGAACCGGCGAAATGTGGCAACGTCCAACTCGTTCGGGTCCTCAGGGAGCGCGATGCCGCCGCTTAGTGGGCGACTCAAATGCAGCACCGTGACGTCCTGGTGGTGGATCTCGCGCTGCTCCGAGAGCAGGATGCGCACCTTGCGCTTCTCGTCAAAGCCGCGGCCCGTGTGAATGTGCGCGCCCTGGATCGACACCGTCTTGCCTACCATACAACCACACACAGAAGAGTATCCTCATCAGCACCCTAGCCAATAGAACACAATAGTCGTATGTATACAAGCAGCACGCACCATTGAGCGTGTCGTACTCGCCCGGGTGCCGCGCGTGCGCGTCCGTGGCGGTGCCCGCGGGCGTGAGGAAGTGCGTGTAGAGGTCGTCTGCAGTGAGCTCCTGGTCCGCGACGAGCGAGCGCGGCTGCGGTACGCAGAAGAGGCAGCTGGACGGGATTGCGCGTTGCGTCTTCTCGAGGTCGAGCGCCAGCGCGTCGAGGAACATCGCGGGCGCGGCAGGCGGTAGCTTGGCGAAGGCGAGCGTGTTGAGAGTGATCTCGCTTTCAAGCTTTCGCGTGCAGAGTGCATGTTAACAGGACATCTTCATCTTGCAATCTATTTGAAAACTATCATGATACTCCCTCTTTACAAACTGCTCGAGCACCACTTGTAGACAGGTTTGGACACACTCGCGTATTTTTGGCGTACTTGTGGGAAAATTCGAGACTCTATCCAACGTATTCGTCCTACATAGAGGTTGGACAAGGACTCAGATCACGCTCAGATTGCATACAAAAAAGGAGATAATTGGTCGGTCTGTATCCAAAGAGTCGGTCGGTCGGGTAATATGGTAATGTAATTTTCATGCAAATAAGAAATGTATTTACACAGCAACAAACTATGCAGATGGCGCCAGGCTCTCGTCGAGAATCCCCATGATGTCCGCGTTCTGGTGCTCCCCAGCGTCGTGTACGAGAGCACCTTCACGAGCAGCGCGTCATTGTCGACCACTGCCTTGTTCAAGATCTGCTGCATATCATCCAGCGACTGCTGCTGGAGGGTACACATGCTTGAGCTCCTTGTGGACTTCGTCCTACGCTGTCTCAGGGCATCAAGAGACTTGTTGTTTCGAACCGCAGTGTGGAGAGGGTGAGGTCGCCTCGTGTCGGCGTCTGGCTGCACTCTTCCATGAAGTACTTGAGAATGTCCAATTTTGTTTTCACTGAACACGGAATAGTTGAAGCGTCCAGCCTGCAATGCGCGGACGCTCTCCGTAATAGTGCTCGAAGAAGAAACGGAGAAGTTATGCAGGTGGCCAGCGTACACTGCGGTCGTGAACGCGTCTTCACTGCACTTGTCGGATCGGTGTTCGTGCAGAAACTTGACGATGTCAAAGCGTCCGCCTCTCGAAGCGTCGTCTATGACCTCGTTCGTGTAGCCTTCAGCGCGATTTGCGTGCAAGAACTGGACGACCTGACAAGTCGTCCTCGTCTCGCGACGTCGTCCATAGCGTTGACTGTGCAGCCCTCTGTGCAGTTGACATGCAGGAACTCGGTCACTACCAAGTGTTTGCGTCTTGCGTCCACGTCTCCTGCATCCGAGATGTGTATGCGCTCGTTGCTCTCGTACTCGATGCTCGAGAACTCGACCTCCGCGTGCGCATAGGACGACTCTCGGTAGAGCTCGGCCTCGATTCAGTGGTAGAGCCACTCGATGTTGTCAAAGTACCGGCACCAGCGCACGATCTTGTCCATCGCGTTGCGCGTGCAGCCCTCGGTCCTATCGTGCGACTGCAAGAACCTTACGACATCAATATGGTCGTCCACGGTGGTCAGATCCATGGTGTCGGTGTCGGGTAAGTAGCTCGCTCTGCTCGTAGAGGTACGTCAGGACCTCGAGGTGGTCGTTACTCGCGACACATTCCTCCATTCCACTCACGAACTCTGGTACCGCAGCGCTCTCGTGCAAATATTTGACGACCAAGTGGCCATGGAACGCCGCGTCCATTATCGCGTACTTCCCTGAGGAATCATCAGGCTGAGCGAGCCTCGTATAGGAAACGCACGAGCGCAAGATTGCAGCTCCTGGCGGCGCCCTGCACTTGGCACTCATCAAAGTCACAGCCACGCATTTGTGAATGTACCGGACAACGTCTAGGTTGCCACGCTCGAGATGCTTCCTCAACGCGTTATGATACTTGTCCTGAGGTACCAGTAGGCAATAAGCATGGAGCCACTCGAGCAGCTCCAGGCTCGGCGCGTGCTCACCGCCGCTGCCGCCCTCGAGCGCCATCTTCGTGAGCACGGTCAGGTCACGAGCACATGCACGGCGCGAGTCAGTGGCCGTGACAGCGGTGGCTCTGAGTGGATGCGGTGAAAGGCGGATATCATGGATGCAAGCGGGGCACTGCGGGGCTCACTTGAGCGTTCTCGTGTTGGTCGGCGAGTGCTTCATGACACTACCTGTTCGCTGGCAAATGGGGTTCTGATTTGGATTGCAATACGGGTTCTATTACAAACGCTAACTGCAGTGTTTAGTCTCTTCATAAAAAAGCATTTCCCGCGGAATAATAGTAATCGGACTTCTAATTTACCTGTAGGCGTCCGACGTTCGTCTGGTCTCTTTTTGCATCAATCTTCAACCTTGGACGTCAGTGAAACTCAAGTACTCACCTACAAACTACATTTACGTCGAGAGCGTACGATTACTCTTCATGGAGTACAACCGCGCTCTTACCGTGTAGTGCCTTCATCACTCACGTTTCGCTGGATTCATCTCCTTTAATCCGTCTTCGCACTTATCAATGGCTTGCCGCTTTTGTAAAACAATCTCATCGTAATCGACTGCCAGCCCTGGAAGAGTTCTGCTGTCGCTCTTGGCACCTCGAGTGCCTTTAAAACGCACATATGAGCTGCTTCTCTACGTCATCACTCTTTAGAGTGCCCTGCGTTAGCAATACTGAGGTATGAGCTGGGGCCTGTGGTGTTACACTGATGCGGATGCGAGACGAATTCGCCAACTGTTTGGGCTGTTTATGCAAGGCGAGTGCACTCGCTCGCTATCAGGTGACGACTCATGGGTGAACGAAATCGCGAGATGCGAGGACTGAAAGGTGCGTGGCGTTCACAGTCGCTGCTCGTTGCACTACGGCTCCCCGTGTGGCCGAGTTCTTCTGCATAACGAAGCAAGGCTCCATTTCCGATTCTAAAGGAAAGTTGACGTGTCAAAGTTGTGAGGCAATATCAACGACGTTTAGGAGCAAGACTAGGTTCGCGCAGTGGTGGGTCCTCATCCTCAAAATGATCATTTTCCTGGAAAAGTTCGACTTCGAAAATGAGCGCTTCCGTCGCTTTGAAAGCTATTCATGGTCGGAGCTGGTCATACTGCAGCTGTGATCGTGAGCTGGTCTGGTGATCGGTGGCGCTGCCAGTCGTTCCTCGATCCCCTTCGACCGCAAATTAGAACCCCTCCGACCGTGGGGAGCTCAGTAAGCAACGCTGCAAAGCACCGCCGGTGTTTCCACACACTCACTTGCCGTCAGCCTTGTTCTTCCACGCTGCGGGCTTCCTTCCAGGCTTCTTCCGTGGTCGTCCCGCCTTCGTGAGCAGCACGGGCGCAGGACTCGTCGCCTCCGCACCAGTCGCAGCATCGCTGTTGGTGTTGGTGTTGTTGTCGTCCTCGTCGTCCTCGCCCTGCGCAGTGTCGTTGTCTTCGCCGTCGTTGTTCTCGGACCCATCCTTACCGTCGTCTTCGCCATCGTCTCCAGGTGCTGTTGTTGCACCGGACTCCGTCGCAGCTTGCGCTCTCGCCGCGCGACGCTTCTGCTGTCGGGAGCTCACGCGCGTCGCGGGGAGCACGGGGCGGCGCTTCCTCGTCTTTGCGCGCTTCACGGGCGTCGTCTGCGCGCTCGACGACGCCGAGGCGGTCTCGCGCCCTCGGCTGCTACCGCGGCGCTTCTGGGACTCGGCCTCGGACGCCGAGATCTGGCTCTCGGACTCGCTCATGTTGTCGTCCTCGCTCGCAGTGTTCACGTTCATGACTGCTGCGGCGGTAGGTGGGGGCGTCGCAGTCGCCGAGGACGCGTTCGACGCAGCTCGCGGCCGCTTCCTGCCGCGCGTCTCAGTCTCAGCTGGTGGTGCCTGCGCACCACCAGCTTCATCGTTACGAGGCGTGTGGCCCGCCTGTGGGGATACGAGGTCGCTGAAGCTGCTCCCGCGCTGGCGAATGCGCGCCGAGATGCGGTTGGGCGTCAGCGGATCCACCACCACCGACGGACGCTTCGGGCTCACTTGCGTGTGCGCTGGTGGCGGCGTCTTGGCCTTCCTGTCAGTCTCCACGGCGCTCTGCGTTAAAGCGTCTGATGCTGGCTCGGGCGGAGCCGCCGCATCTTCTTGTTGGCTTTCAGCGGCTGCGTTCACCGGCACGTCCTCGGATCGTGGCGAAGGTGTGACAGCACCACCACCAGCCGATGCCTTGCCCTCCATGCTCTGCAGCAAACTCTCTTCTTTCTTCACGCTCGCCTTGCGCAGCGTCTCGGTCAGCGTCCGCGCGAAGTGGAGCAGCTCGACGCCCTTCTGCTTGGCCTCGTGCTGCTCGCGCTTTTCCGCATCTGCGATCACGTGCTGGCAGAACTCGTACACATGGTCGGCAAAAGCCTCCCACTCGGAGATCGCGCCGCTCTGGACGTCTGACGAGATCGCCTCGAGGTCCATGAACTCGGTTTCTTTATCTGCGCTTGACGAGAACATCGCGGGGTCCTAGGACAAGAAAAGATATAAATTTGTGAGTCACGCAGTTGATAGTAAGCTCTTCGTGTGCAACAGAAAGCACGATGTGTATCGTACCACTCCCTTGGATTTGGCAACCGAGATGATCTTCGAGAGCACGTCCAGCAGCATGCTCTTGCGCAGCACTTTTAAGCTCGCACGTGCCGTCTCCGTCTCCTGCTTTGACTGGCTCTTCGTTTCCTCCTCCTCACCACCTTCCGCCACGATATCGATCTCAGACGCGCTCGTCTCCTTCTCGTCCTCGTTCTCCATCGCCTCCTTCGAGTCTCCATTGTCGCTTTCCTCAGCACTGTCGCTGCTGATCTCCACGACCGACGGCTTCTCTTCGGCAGACTTAGCCTCGCCGTCGTCTTCTTCCGTCACGTCAATGGGCTGCTTCGCCTCATCGGCTTCATGCTGTTGCTGCTGTTCGCGAAGCTGCACCTGCTGCAGCGTCTTGAACACCTCGGCGAGCTCCGCTGGGATCGCAGGCACCTTCCACACGCTCAGCAGCGTCTGGAACTTGTCGCCGGGTAGCGGCGGACCTTCGATGAGCTCCTGCAGCCGGTGGTCGTGCTTCCCGAGCCGCAGCTGTGCCACTTCATCCTGCAAAAACGCGACGGCGTCCTCCAGCTCCGGCAGCAGCTCGCGGTCGAGCGCGTACCCGGGATGGCACGCGAACGCAGGCGACGGCTGCTGCTTCTCACTAGAACTGCTGGCGACGGCACCAGCAGTCGCGTCATTGCCCACCATGCTGTTGTCACGCTTGTGATGCTATTTCTACTTGAGGGTGGCGAGTTTGCGTCGTTGTCCCCGCTTCGCGTGGCTTTGGAGGGTGACGCGGGGTCGTGTTTGCTCGTGCGCGTGGCGTGAGAAGTGTCAACAGAGCAGAGCTGGAGAGAAAGGGCGTCTGTCGTCTGCTGCTTGTCTGTGTGTTGCTCCTGTGCGTGAGGTGGCGGCGTCACTGTAGCTTTACGCGCGTTATTAACTTTTGCGTGAGTCTTGTGGCTCGCCAGCAAAATCGCGGATTTGCAAAGGGGGTTTTATTGGAAAATCAAAACCCATGCTCAAAAATCAATTACTACGTATCTGACCTTTATTAAATTATTTATCACTTAACTAGACAAAAAAGATAGTAAATTACGAAAAAGGATTTTGGAAACGCCGCGACGTTTCGGAGCTGATCTGGAGAAGCTCAAATGGATACAATTGAACGGCGACAGCACGCAACAAGATGCAAGACGCCGAAGCATCCGACGCAGTGCACCAACGCAGTCGCAATGCGAGAAGCCCCGCCAAGTCTGCTCTCAAGCGACCGCAAACGCGCACAGACGACGGTGAAGGCAGCGCTGCTGGTACTGCTGACGACGTGGGACACGCGACCGTCGCCCCGCCCGAGAAGAACGAGGGCGCTGAGGACACGATCACGGTGCTCGCGCACGTGAGGGAGAAGATCATTCCCGTGTACTGCGGCTTCGGCACGCAGCAGGTGCTCTGGCTCGCGCACGTCGCGATCGCGCGTTACGACGAGGAGAGCTGTCAGGGCTGGCTCGCGCTCGGCGTGCCAACCAAGATCGTCAAGGACGGCGCCAAGCACGCGCTCAAGCCGACGGACCTCATCTGCGACGTGCTGCCCAACAGCAGCCACGTCTACATCTCGACCTCGTTGACTGACGATCAAAAATGAGTGGCTAGCATGAATGTGCATCAATATGTGTATCAACGTGCGCTTGCTTCACTCCTGTCCTTATCAAATCCGAAGGAACGCGCCAAGAGCTTCGCGAGAGACGCGAGCCGCAGCTTCTGGGGTAGCATGCTCGCTGCCTTCAGTTGTCCTCGGTGCGCTGTGTACAAAGCTGTCGATCGCATGTTCAGAGCCGTCTTCATCGTAGTACTGAAGCACCGCGCATCGCACGAACGCTCTGTCGTCGATTCTCGATGGCGCGTGTCTTCGTTTGAATGTATCGCCATCAGCGACAGCTAAGAGCGAAGTCATGGCGTTGCGATGCAGGTCCTGCAGCTGAATCAATCCATCGCGCTCGTCCTCAAGGGCTCTGTCCAAGAATAACATCACAACGCGACCATAAGGATATATCGAGAATGCCTACCATGCATTGGGCGGCACGTACTCGAACGCTTCGTCGAAAAGTGCCTGGCGACTCCGTTGTCGAGTCTGAAGTAGACAAGGAGCACAACCATGAGCTCTGTTGTACTTGCCATTAGTGAGTTCTAAAGCTCAACTTACCTTGAACAAGTAGATGCGCTGAAAGTCAGCCAATCCGATCGTGTACGTGCTCTTGTAGTCAAATTCGTAGATGAACGCTTTTGCTTCCGCGGACGTCGTCGCTGGGAACCCGAGCGCGCGCAGACACGTCTTGAGCTGCCTAGCGTTCATCTCATCATCATCGACATGCCCGCCATTTGTGGCGATCTCGAATGCGGCCCTGCTCTCGCGTTCCTCAAGGTCGGTCAGCTTCTGTTGCTTCACAGCCTGCAGCACAGAGGCCATGGTGAGCGCCTACGTCAAAGCAAGTGGCTTCAGAGCTCAGCAAGCGAGATTGGAGTGTTACGAGGTCCCTTCCTATCTATCTCAAGCGTCGCGTTGAGCCGTTTCTTCCAGACTCAGACATCCAGGAGGAAACTCCAGAGCTCTTGGATCTTGGGCTCCTGCTTGATCGCGAGCGCGTAGATCGATGCAAAGACAGTCACTATGAGCCACAGGATGCAGATCACGAGATGGAACGTCATGGATGAGAGTACAGCGTCCGATGATGAGCCAGCACTGAGGCTATGCTGCACTTCCACACTGCCTCGCAGCGCGCAGTTTGCGTACATGCTGAGGATCATCACCACGAAATGTGCGAGGCCCAGCGAGTGGACGCGCACGACGCTGAGCTTGCACACACCCATTTGTTCCTGCAGCTGCTCGACCTTAGTCAGCAGCACCTCCTGCTTCGCCTGCAGACCGAACTCGCCGCGCTCGGCCTGGTCCAGAACATCCTCCGTGACGTCCCCACGCGAGTTGGTGTTGCGCTCGTTGAGAGATTCAAAGTAGCGACCTGCTGCAGCCACGACGCTGAAGAGGCTCGCGTTTAGCCACAGCGTGGCGAGCACGAGCACGACCGCCCAGTCCGTGCTCGTCGTGATGAAGAGAACGCGATTTATCACCACCTCGGTCTTCTGGACGTAGTAGAACACGTGCAGCGCCGCCACGCCCATTGCACAAATCAGCGCAGCGAGTCCAATCGACGGCAATAACAGCATCACGCGTTTCAGGAACGCAGTGTTGCTCACGGGGAACGCAAAGATGAGCGCGTGCAGCGCCATGGCTCGAAACAGGTTCATAGTTGTCTTGGCTGCGAGCTGGAGCAGCAAGTCGACCGTCGTGGTGTACACGGAGTGGACGGAGAACATGTTGAGCTTGAGCGCCAGGACGTCGAAGCGAATGCTCGCAGCGGCGTCTTGCAGCAGACAGAAGTACTCGAATCGGTTGAGCAGCGACGCGTACACGATCAGCGTCAGGTACGACACAACGATCGCGGCGCCCATGATGTGGCTGAGGTGGCGCCGCCGCACTTGGTCGAGCTGGTACTCGCGAATGTCAATGTAGCTGTACAGTAAGTATATGATAAGTCATAAGACACCAAGTGAGCGGCCATGGTTCATCAGCAGCTCAATGGAAGTCAAAGCGAACATACTTGTCTTGAATGGCCAGGATCTTGGAACGCACGAGTCGCGCCGCGAAGCCCGCGCAGCCCGCAGTCAGCAACGCCTTGACAGCCAGCAACACGGCGAGCCACGCACGATCCGTCTCCAGCTCTTGCGCTGGAATCAGAAGATACGCTGGAGATGAGCTGCTGTTTCTCGTCGTTGCCACCTCACACGCGGTCCAGTTCACACCCCGAGCTGCGTACAACTCGGTCATGTACTCCATGTTCTCCAGCAGATCGCTCGAGGTGTCGCTAAGCAAGCGAACCATCTCGCCCATCTCGACCATCATTCCAAAGCAGAGCCACATGTAGACCAGGAGCTCGGCCGTGAGGTTCAGATAGAACCCCATCTGTTCGAGCCACGTGCTGCTCAGCGGAGCAGAGAACGCCGGCTTCCCGTCGACCACCAGCGCGTGGCTACAGACCTGCGCGAACACGTCATTGTTGCCTCCGTTGATCCGCACGGCCACTTTTTCATCGCGATGCACCCACGCCACCTCGCCATCCAGCTTCGAGACTTCCTTGCACGGCCCCTCGACGATCATTTCCACTTCGGTTCCGATGCGCAGCCTCCGCAGCGAAAGCCGCACGCAGTCTGCACTCACGTTCTTCTCCTTCCGACCGTCGTTGTACGCGATCACGTACGTGCGCTCCTGCTCATTCGAAGACACGACGGAGCCCAGGAAGACTTTCGATCCACTTGAGACCTCGACGAAGCTGCCAGCCGCGTACAAACTCTTTGGCAGCTCAATGGTGGGCAAGAAGTCCTTCAGAGGGTTGCTGAACGGAGAGATGAAGCGGGTCTGGATGTCGCCGTTCTTGACTTGCGCTTGTTCCTTAGCACCTTTCGAAGTGATGTACTCAATCATGCACGTTCCATCGGACTTTGCGCGCACAATCATACCGTCTTCCCACACAGAACGCCCGCTTTCGCCACTGCGTCGACGGAACCGGACCTTCATGCCCTTGCGAGGGATTGTTGAGAACAGCGTGGTGCTGAAGCCAGGCATCTGTGGCAGCGAGTAGTTCAGCCACGGCACAGGACGGAGCTTGCTTCCTGGAATCTTTTTCAGGACGTTCCCATCCATAATGTCTTCGATGTCGTACGCTGGTCCGACTTCTTTGCTGCTTGTTTCTCTCCAGACTTTGACGACAACCGCTTTTCGCTCCATCCCGTCTTTCGTTCGGTACAGCACATGCGCATTCAGCTGGAAGACCCGCGGATCTTGGTTCATCCACGCTGGGCGTCCCATGAGACGGGCGAATGCAGACACAGGGCGGACGTCGTCGATCGCCACGCGCTTTGAAACCACATCCGTGTCGCTTTCGTGCTCAATGTCGCACGTGTCGTCGTCCTTGCGAAGCAGCTTGATCCGGCCACGGTGCATCCTCCCGTCCTTCCCTGGAAACTGCACAATCTGGTTCACGTGCATCGGAGCGAACAGTGAGCGCGTGCCACCAGAACGCGGCAATTGCTTTCGTTTGCTGGACTTTGTCTCGCTGCTGTCGCCATCGCCATTGTCGTCGTCGCCATCCGGAAGCTTCCTCCCTTTGCTCTTCGACAGAGTTCGTCTCTTGCGCATAGAAGTGTCTTCGTCGTCGTTCCCGTCCTCGTCACTCCCTGACTTTCGCTTACTCTTTTTCTTGAGCTTGCGAATGAGTTTGCGCTCCACTCGCTTCACAATGGTCTCGTCATCGCTTTCATGGACGACGTCGAAAGTCCCGTCGGATCGAGCTTTGAGAATGCGACCGGCGCACCAGATCCCTTTTTTGCTCTTGTACTCGATCGACGCATCCGTCATCAACAACAGCTTCTCTTCGCTCTCGTCCCCATCTGAGACGCTGTCACCGCCTTCGTCTTTACGAGTCTTCGCTTTCGTCTTCGGCTTCTTCGATTTCTTCACCGCGCTCTTTGAAACCTTCTTGACCACTTCTTCAGTCTCACCGTCGACGATGTCGTAGGAGCCATCTTTTCTGCAAGCCTTCACACTTCCTTCTCTCCAGGAGGAGCTCTTGTTGTCTTCAGAGTCTCCAGACGGTGGCTTGTACAGAACGGCATCGCCTTCCTCAAACACGACAGTAGCCTTGTCTGGAACTTCAACTGAACTGCGTTTGCGCTGCTGCACGCGACTGAGCTTGACGTACTTCTCGATCTCGCCTGTTGTGTCGTACTTCACGGAGAGCTCGCCGCTGCGATGCACGCGCACGACTGTCGCGACAAGCAGCTCCTTGTCGTTCTCTGCACTGCGGACTTTGACCTTCATGCCCTCCTCGAACGCTCCTGCCACTGCTTCACTGTCGTCACTTGCCGCATCTCGCGCCTTCTTCTTCATTTTCGTCGCGTCCGGCGCTTGCTTGTCCTTCTCCTTGGCGCTCATGGTCACGCGCTTCTTGACGCTTTCCTGTGTATCTCCGTCCGACGACGGCATCTTTCTTTGAGAGGTTGAGATTTTCTTCTCGAGTCGAAGTTCTGAAGTGGTAGGTGATGACTTTGATACGCTTCCGAGGCAGCTGACGTCAGGAATAAACTGCTCACGAGGACTATTGTTGGCGCTTGGTCACTGGTATTTATACACACACTCCGACGCCCATGCTGTCCTTGGCTGGAAGAGCTCTGCCTCTACAAACAGGTCTCCATTCCTGCTCATGTCGCTCTTCGCTCGCCGACGACAACAAAAAGGTGGGCAACGAATCTTCATCAAGCACAAATGGGCAGCTTTCCGTCACAGGAGCAAGCCGTGCATCCCTCTGGGCCGTCCGAGACTGACAACGCAACAGTAACAGCAGCCGCGAACCACCACCACCAGACGCGAATGCGCACGAGACACACGCTGATCAAGAAGCTCACGCGCGGGAGACTGCTGTTCCTCGGCTTGGACGGCGCTGGTAAGTCGACGATCGTCCACCACCTCATTCGATCCCTGGACGAGGAGTACACGAACATCCAGAGCACGTCGACAATCGGAGACATGGTTGCCGGAGGAGGCGACGAGCCCAGAGGAGGTTCACGAGTGTATCTGAACCCGTCGAAAGCGCTGCAATCCTGGAGTTACCGACTCGAGGGTGACTGTTATCTCCAAGTGCTCGACGTTCCTGGCAAGCGCGAGTTCCGACGGAAATGGTACACATCAACGTTATCTCCAAGCGACTCGAACTCGACGACACACTACGCCAGCGGCTCTGGAGCAGGAGGAGCGATCGGTCTGCAGGCAATACCTCTTCTTGGGGTCGTGTTCGTGGTGGATGCGTCCGATCGCGTGCGGTTCCCAGTCGTCGCCGAAGAGCTCATCCGCTACCAGAAGCTCAAAGAGCAGAAGAAGACGTTCCAGCGAGCTCAGTTCTTCCTGTTGCTAAACAAAACGGACCAGACCACCGCCACGTCAATGACATCGCAAGGTGACGTCCAAAAGCAGGCGAACGACAATCGACGAGTGGCAATGCGCGTTGCGAGACGGGAGCTCAAGAAGTGCGTCGACCATTATATGCGCATGGACCAGAAGCGTAATCCACAGGATTACAGATCCTCGTCGTCCATCCACCATCATGTCACTTCTGTCGCTCCACCAAGCAGCGCAGGATCACCAGAAGCTCCACTTGGTGCACCGCAGGACATGAAGCCTCCAAAGGCACTCGCTAGTGGAGCAAATCGATCCGCACCTTTCTCGACTGCAGACGCGAGCGCGAGCCGAACAACTGTGATGATGACGTCGATCCTGGAGTGCAACGCCCACGACCGAGAGAGCATCAAGGCCATTCACGCGTGGATCAAAGACGAGATTAAAAAAGTGATGTAATCGAATGAAGCACACAATGAGCTCATACAGATCTCTCGTACCAGCACTTGTTGTCTATTACTCATCGTCATCCTCGGATTCATCGTAGTTGTCATCTTCGTCCGCATCCTGGAACACTGTCGCTGGCTTCGCTCTCAGCGCCTCTAGTTCCTCTTCCAGCGCGCGCATGAGCTGCGCTTCAACGTCATCGTCTTCTTCGACACTTATCTGCTGCAGTGTCGCGATGGGAGCCGCCGCTTGTACGTTCCCAACTGGCGTGGATGCGAACTCCGGCAACTTGTGCTGCTGATTTCGAGACGAGTGCGCGCTTTCGTTACCAGGTGCTCCACAAGTGCGTGGTGAAGTCCCAGTAGCTAGCCTTTGTGCTACCAATCTCTCGCCATGGGGCTCTTCGCGCGGCCGCTTTCTCGCTGCCTGCTGCTGCATGACAGAGCCCTTCTCCATTCCAATGGAAATGGAGATGGCTCACATTAAGTTATCAACGACTAGGGTTCTTTTTCCTTTGGATTGCTGATAAAATTGTCTTGTGTATACTGTACTTATCCGGACAGTCGAGAGACTCGATAAAAAAACACAGAAAAGATGATGGACCGTCCACTGAGGAGACCGACAAGATGGCGCTTGGCCTCTGGTTTGCTTTCCGTTTTCATTCGACAATGATGATCCACGAGAGATCTTGTCAAGCAAGCCGTCTGTACATGCGGCAGGCTTGCAGCAGGCGGCTCAATCATGCTCGCCTGCTAGAATGACGGCATGATCAGTTTATCGTCCAGCATCAAGTATACAGCTGTCGGATTCATATTTCTCATTTATTTTGGTAAAATACATTTAAAGGTGGGTTTGAACTTGATTTCAATGCCGTGTCTTTTCTTCAAAGTACGAAAAACCTTTCATTTTTACGTTCAAATAACGCACTTACCATCGTTGATGCAGCGGTTGACCGCACATTTCTGCTCCGGAACGTACTTAACATCCAATCGCTGCGTACTTGGATCTGATTTAAGCGTTCCCGCGCGTCCGTAAATTACAAAATATCTTTCCCGCCTTTTTGCGCTCTGATTCAACTTTCAAACCGTGACTACGTTTCAGTATCCAACTGAGTTCCACTAAATCCCAACCTCAAAAAATATGACTGGATTCCAGTATTAACATTTTTTGCATACATTTGCAAGGTATACACCAGCTGGTCTAAAACAATAAAAACCACTTTTGCCAAGATCATTTCTGCAAAAAATCATGTTTTAGGTCATTCGCCCAACCACCACCCACCACAGTATTCGACACCTTCGACACACACCAAAGGGCCCCGAACGTGGTAAGTGAGCGCGCCCGTTGCCACGCCGCTCGGTCCTCCGTGGCATGTGGCTGGAGTGGACGACCGTGCTTGTCTGTGCGCATGGACGGCATCTGTCTGGTGCACTACCAGCATGTGGCGTATCTTTGAACTAACCGTTCGTGTGGATTGCGCGCTGCCTCGCAGATCCGCTCCCCCGCTCGCGCTCATTCCTACTTTCACTCTTCTTCGACTCGTCCCAGCAAATTAACGTGCGCAAGACGATCCAGGTGACCACTATCCAGTAGAAAGGTGCGTTTGGTCTCTTCATCTCGTGGGAGGGCATTGTGCGCTTGCTTGTTGCTGGTGTGTGGCGTGTGCGAGCGTGAATCTTATTCTCTCGCGCTCTCTGTGGCTCTTGTCTATGATACGTGGTGCGCAGTTGTTTGTCGTTTGCTGCGAGTAGTTGAAAGCCACAAACACAACCATGCCCACTGCTCTTTCCCCGATTAAGTCCAAGCGACTCGATGAAAAGTCGACGCTCCAGGTGCGCCAACTACGTGATGCCGCTGGTCTGCGAATACCGCTTGCATGCTAACGCCCTAGTTTGAACCTTGGCGCTGTAGCTGTTGAACGGACGCCTTGAGCTCTATGTGCTCCGCGTGAAAGAGATGGAAGATGCTAAGAACGTGGCGGAGCGTGAGTTGGAGACCATTCGCCAGCGCATGCAGGCTGACATTGACGCCATCCGATTGCGCCTCTCGAAGGAACTCGACGAGACGAGAAAGTACGTGGGCTTGCTGGTGCTTTAGTATTGAGCTGCTCTGGGCACTGACCCTATTGTTGCTGTGTTGTTTGTCCGCGTCACACACAGGAAACTCGACATCGAACTGGACCAGAAGGCCCGCCTCCAGGTGCTCGAGCAGGAGCAGCACGTGGAGCTCGTCAAGCTGCGCTCGCAGGTGAAGGAGCTGAGCGAGATCAAGGCGCTCGCCGAGAGTCTGCAGATTGAGCTCACGAAGGAGCGCTCCAACTCCAAGTCGTCCAAGGAGACCCTGTCGGTGCAGACCACGCAGCTGCAGTCGGCTCGCCGTCGCATCAAGGACCTGGAACGCGACAACCGTAGCCACGAAGCGTCGCTCAACGATGTCACCAAGGAGCTCGAGGACCTGCGCAAGAAGAGCGCGGACTTCGACCTCACGCGCGACTCGGAGATCACGACGATTCGCAAGGAGATGAACCAGAAGCACCAGGAATCTCTCGCGCAGTGGAAGAAGGACACCGAGGAGCGTCTCCAGGCTGTCGAGAAGGAAGTACGTCACTACTTTGAAGGCGTCGTGACCGGATTCAAGAGCCAGGTTATCGACATGAGCGAGGAACTGGACTCGACCAAGAAGGAGCTCGACCGCACGGCCAACGACTACGAGGAGAGTCTCAAGGTCCGCCAGTCGTTGACTGAGAAGGTGGCGCTCTTGGAGCGTGAGTACCGCGAGGAGCGCACCAAGTTCAAGGAGGACCGCAAGAAGTACGAGGTGACGCTCGAGCACTTCCGCTCGTCCAAGTTTGCCAAGGAGCAGGAGTTCAACGACCTCATGGATGTCAAGATCGCGCTCGACGCCGAAATCACGACCTACCGTCGTATCCTGGACCGCGAAGAGACCCGCGTGGGTCTCCCGACGCCGACCAGCACCCCGAACACCAAGCAGACGCCACGCAAGCGCAAGAGCGAGAGCGCTGTTGGCACTGCTGCCAAGCGTTCCAAGAAGGCGCCGAACACTGTCCACATCGTGCATCTGGACCTGGAGAAGGACCGCATCGAGCTGGAGAACACGAGCGATAAGCCCGTGTCGCTCGCCGGCTGGGAAGTGCGCGGTCGATCTGAGAACCAGGTGTTCCGGTTCCCGAGCACGTACAGCATGCGCCCCAAGTCCAAAATGACGGTGTACTCGAGCAAGCGCAACAAGAATGCCAAGGATGAGCGCAAGGCCGGCGAGGACTCGTTCCTGGCGACCAAGTTCTCGCTGAATGCCAGCGGCGACTTTGCCGTGCTGCTCACGGCCGAGGGTGTGCCTGTGAGCACGCGCGCTGAGGGTCTCTCTGTAGAGGAGGTGAAGGCGCTCGAGGCGGAGATCAAGGCGGACTTGGATGACGACGCACCTCCAGGCGAAGGAGTACGTGCGGTTTACTGTTGTTGTATTTATTGGGTTGTTGTCATGTGATTCTAACGATGTTCTTTGTGTACCTTTATGCAGTGTGGAATCATGTAAGACGATGAGCCCAGCGAATTATAAAGCTTAATTAGCAGGAGGCGCACGCCGATGTTGCTTGGTTGGTTCTCACGAACCGTCATGTAGCCGTCGGCCCCTCCCTTCCCCCGCGTATTGTAGCTGCTGTACAGAGTTGATGAGATTGTTTCGCCCTATCAACATGAAGTGAGAGAGAAGAGATAAATCGTGAGTGAGTTGAGAAATTGGTGGTGACCATGTTGTGAATTTTCAAGGGCTCCTCACGACACATTGTCAAAGGCTCCTAGAGTCACATCTTGGAATGCTGGGCAGGGGACTCTAGACAATGTGAACACGCCCGAATCGTTCCGATCTCAGAGGCATCATTAAGAGTCCACTGAAGAGCGATATGCCTGCGCGTCTTGCTTTGCATAGATGCTGGAGTGTTTTGGTGGCGGCTGCGTCCAAAATTCTTTGTGTCACACGGGTGCCTCCTGCCTTGTGCTGCTCCGTGCCGACACGTCCTTCGTTGTGATTGTCAGCCGAGTCTGGAGTATCAGATGTGACCGTTCTCACAAGAAGAGCGCAAGATACCTACGACACGTTCATAGAGAGGTCGGACTGTCAGGACATGAGGAAACTCGATCGATCGGGCATCTTGGAGTCGTCGCATGAAGACGATCGATCAGAATGCTCTCTGCAACTTGAGCTGGATTTTGTGTCGTAACAGTGCCAAAAGCGGGTCCTTCATTGTACAGCGAAAAGCGCAAACAGAATGTTCAGCATGACACCCTTTTTTGTCACTTTGCGCTCAGATTGCTCCTCTTTTGGAAAATTGGAGCACGCAAGTGGAATTGTCGCGATCAAGTCAGTCTTTCGCATACAAACTGGCATACAAAACTGGACGAGCGTACCAAAATATTCACAGCTTTCCACCCCTTTCCCAACCGTCAGTTGCTAAAAAAGGGGGCTGATTGTTGTCTCGTGACAGCATCTTTTAAGAACCTTCTCAAAGTCAAAACAAGGTTTGAATCACTTCATCATAAAGAAAATAAAACCTTCATACTAAATACAAGAGGCAAAGAGGTATCCGGAGCGGTGCGCCATGAGGGGGCCGCACACAAGAACAGGCGATGGCGGAAATGCGCGCTGGGCATTTGGGCAGCCAGAAGCCGAAAAAGCACCAGCATCAGAACGGAGGACCGAGCGGCGCTGCTTCTCAGGACGCCCGCCTCCCATTCCTTCCGACCCCCGCGTGCGCGCGTCTCCCACCCTTGTCCGCGTGGCTATACAGCGTACGAGCATCTTCACGCCTGCGCACTATCGCCTTCCTGAGACTCGCAGAGTGTTCTTAGGTCGACCCCCGCACGTCGCTTTTGACCAAGAGAACAAATCGAACTGTTTCAAGCGAACACACCAGGCGCGATGAAGAACACTGTGATCAGTACGTAGCGATGAAATGCTGCCATGCGTCTACATGTATGCGTGTGATGTATTGAATTTGTTTGTACGACGGTCGACTTATCTTCGATGGTGTGTGCGTATGCGACGTGTACGTTTTAGCCGTGATCTTCTCGCTCGTGTCCACGGGCTGCGCGTTCTACGCGATGGCGTACCCGGCGTGGTTCTACCAGCACTACCGCCGCGACGGCAACGACGTCTTCCAGGGCTATGGCATCTTCGCGTTCTACTCGACCGCCGCGCTCGAGAGTCCATTCTACGCGTCTGAGACGGTGCTTCAGTATCGTGATTTCTGTGACTCTGGCACGATCCCGAACTACATGCTCGGTGACGGCGACCAGTTCCAGACTGTGCTCTGCGGCAAGGGTATGATGTCCGTTCAGGCGACGACCGCCACTGGCGCCGCGCTGTCCGTTGTCGGACTTCTCGGATCGATCGTCGCGGTGTTTAACCCTTCTGCGGGCTACTCGGAGCGCGTGGTGTCTTTCTGCACGCTTGTGAGCTGTGAGTTCCCGTGTTCATCTCTTTCACCCTGTCTCACGCCAAATCTCCGCTTTCGTTCTAACTTGGTGCCGTTCGTGCTTACCTCTTTGTTAGCTCTCTTGCTTGCGGTGTCGCTCGTGATCTGGGGGTGGACCATCCAGCAGCGACTCTACCAGGTGGACTCCATCAACTCGGCGTTCTCGAGCTGCAAGGCGGATCGCACGGACTGGCACTGCTGGTTCTACGGATACAGCTTCTGGGTCTGCCTCGCCGCCGTCATCGTGCTGTCGGTCACCGGCTACCTGAGTTCTGCCGGCCGTGCAGAGAAGATCCGCTACTTCCGCAAGGAATATGAGCGCGACCTCGCTGTCGCTGTCCAACAGTCGATGGAGCACGATGCTGCTGCCCAAGCGCACCACTTAAACACCCAGCCAGCTACTGCGTACGCCCGTAGCAACACGGCGCAAAACTTTGCTCTGCAACAGCAGCAGCCTTACGGCCAGCCATACGGCCAGCAACAGCAGCAGTTCGACCAGCAGCACTACGATCAGCAGCACTATGATCAGCAGCACTACGACCCGCAGCAGCAGCAATACGGTGTTCAGCAGAAGTCTGGAGCCTACCCACAGGGCCAGGAGGTGGACGCCGCCTACCCGACGTTCCGTGACGAGCGGAAGAACCACTCGATCCTTGGCCGACAGCCCAGCGGTGGCGTCGTTTAAAGTAAAGTACCCACATGACGAAGAGAAGAGATCACGGCGAGGTCTGCTGCTCTGGTGCGCACCCCGACGATCCAAGAAATCAGGGAAAGAAAAAGAAAAGGGAACGAAGAGCCGATGTTGACAGTCGTCTCAATCAAGGGAGCGAGTGGTACGCACACATGGAAGCTCTCGAACCATTTTGTAACTAACCGCCGCGTTGTGTTTGTAGAGCCTAATAACTAAATACACTGAAGAAAACGAGCTGCAACCTTGCATCCAAGTTGTAGGAGGCACACACAAAGACGACGCAAAAGAGACTTGGAAGTCATGGTGTTCAAGTCGACGAAATGTAAGAACAGAAATGAATATATTCATACAAGATCATGGGGTGCTTAAATGGTTGCTTTGCTTAGGCAAGCAGGAACTCGAGCTTGGCCTCGCTATAAAATGCTTGCAGGCCGTCCTCGTGGCGGTTGGCCTCCGCGAGCAGCGGCAGGAAGTCTAGTGCCGCGTCGTCGACCAGCTGCTTGGCCTTGGCGTCATCGCCGACGGCGACGAGCGTCTTACTAATAACTTTGGCGGCCTTGCCGTTGTACGTCAGGTGCTGCACGCTCTCGACGAGGCGAGGAAGCGGCACAGCGCCCGACGCCACGCACGGCGCGATCATCACGGAGATGTACTGCAGCGTCAGCGGAATATCGATCTCCATGTCCTCGGCGAACTCGAGCAGCTCGTGCAGCGGAGTGGCGATGTCGTCGCTCGAGACCAGCTTGCGCTCGTGCAGACCCGCAAGGAAGCTCGAGATGGCGTCGCGCTCCTTGTTGCCCTTCTCCAGACCGATGTTCAGGCACTGCGTGGCGATGAGCGCGTGGTGCTCCTCGCTCGCGAGCTCCTGGAAGCACTGCATCGCCTCCTCGATGTCGCGCGTGACGACGTACTCCTCGAGGATCGCCTTAACCTTCTTCTCGAAGTCTTCCGCGGAAATCGGATCCTTCTTTGTCGTCTCAGTGTCCGACGCAGTCGAGTCGCTCGCGTTACTGGTCGAGCTCGTGCTCTTCGACAGCGTCTGCTGCGACGTTGGTGGACGACCGAGGTCCGACAGCGAGTTGCCGCGACGCAGTGCGCTGAAGCTACCGCCCACCGAGGACGAGCTGCCGCTGCGGTCACGGTCACGACGACCACCTCCGCCACGGGACGAGCCACCCGACTCCTTCTGAAGACCACCACGGGTGGCGTTGCCCTTTGGAGGGCGGCCAGCGCCTGGCGGACTGGTGACAGGCGCTGGGAAGCGGTCCGAGTTGCTGCGCGCCTTGATCAGCTTGGGCTTGCCGCTCGCGACAGTCTCCCAGCCATCGGCATCAGCAGTTGGGGCAGCAGGCGAGGACGAGGACGAAGCGCTTACAGCATTGGCACCAGCCGCACGAGCCTTCCAGGCATCGGAGGCACCGCCACCACGACGCTTGTCGCTCGTCGCGTTCATCGACTGACTGCGCTGCAGGCGTCCATTGCCGCCACCGCCACCGGCGCTAGCCGAGGCCTTGGCCTTCTCGTCGGCCTCACGCTTCGCCTCGGCGTGCACTTCGGCGATGGTCATCGCCTTGGTCTCCTTACGACGCGCAACCCACTTGTTCTTGCGGAGATCCAGCAGATCCTGGAGCATGAAGCGAATACGCGTACTGAGACGCGCCGAGTCGCTCGAAAGCGCCTTGATGACAGCGTAGTACTGGGCGATCGCGGCCAGCTCGCTCTCGCCGCTGGCGTTCATCTCAAAGACCTGGCCGATCGTCACGAGCAGGTTCGTTAGACACTCGAGGGATTCCTCGTCTGGGTTCTCCGTGTCACCGAAGAGGTTGGCGACGCACTGGTGCATGATGCGCGACTTGATCATGCGAAGCTTGAAGAGCTCACCGACAAAGCGGATGTGGCCCAAGATGGCACGCTTGATGATCAGTTCCTTCTCGGCGAGGTCCTCAGGGGACAGCTGGTCAAAGCCCTCGCGCGACGGCGCTTCGAGGAACTCCTGCTCACAGCGTTTCAGCAATAAGCGGCGGAAGAGCCTGTGGGTGTCCTCGACGACCTCGTCATCGATCGTCACCGCTGGCATCTGTGTGCGCGACATCTTGGTGCAGAGCTCGGCGTACATCGTGGAGAAGTGCCACTCCATCTTGGCCTTCAGGATGATCGTCTCGATCACACCCGTAAGCACGTCGATGTTGCGCACCGCGACAGCGATGAGTTCGTTTGAAAGCTTCTCGAACTTCTCGATCGAAAGCTTGTTCAGAATCGACTTGGCTTCCTTCAGCGACGCCTCGGTGGTGTCCTGTGGCGCATCAAGGCGCGACTTGGAGTGCGTTGGCTTCCAACGGGTCTCTTCGTTGATATCTAATGGTGCGCAGTCCTCGGCAGCTGGGGCCGTGTCATGCGGGTTGTGGCCACCACGACCACCGCGGCCGCCACGACGACCACCACCACGTCCACCTTCGCTGTAGTTGCTGTTCGAGCGGTTGAGTGAGCGCGACGAGTCGCCACGGCGCGAGCCGCCACCACCGCGGCCACCCTTGGATGACGACTCGGTAGAGAACGTGTTCGACGCTTTACCAGTGGTCTCAGCAGCGACAGGCAAGCCCACGACGCTCGCAGGCATCGGGCAGCTCTCTGGCTCCATCTCGAGCAGCTGGGCGATGGAATAGATGATGCGCTCGCCGATCACGGCTTGCTCGGCCTCGACAGCAGCGTCGGCACTCGCGTCAGTCTCGGCCGCGACTTCAGCCTCAGCGACCTCATCGTCCTCCTTCACTGACTCAGCAGCAATCTCGGCGACAACAGCCTCGACTGGCTCCTTGATGTCCTCGGACTCTGTCTCAACAGCAGCAGCCTCTGACTGAGCGGTCTCCACGACCGGCTCGACTTTCTTGATCTCAACGGCGGCGGCAACTGGGGCAGCGACCGCGAACGTTGGCACAAATGGCTTGGCGAGGACTACAGATCAGAACAGATGGTTGCAGCCATAACCTCATCAGCCTCCAGCAAACAATAGTAAAATCACCATATCAAGCAACAAGTGCAGGGCGCTTACATGAAGGGACGAATGGCTTGGCTTCGGCCTTGAGCTTTGGCGCAGGCGACGCCACGGTGACTGGCGCAGCGGCTGGCACGAACGCAGGGGATGCTGGCGTGAGCGGAGTGCTCACTGGTGCAGTCACCACTGGAGCTGGAGCTGGCTTGAACGCTGGCGAAGCAACCATTGGCACTGGAGCTGTTGGCACTGGTGCTGACGTCGCAAATGACGGGGTCCACACTGCCGCGGAGGTGTTGAGCACGAAGCTCTTGGCCGTTGGGTTGAGCTTCGTGGTGGCAGCAGGCGCGGTCTTGCCGATCACGGGGCCGCTCGCGGTGGACTCACCATTGGGAATCGGGGACGCGCGATTTTCCAATCGCGACTCGGTCATGTTGTTGGTCGTGCTGTATAAACCGAACGGACGGAATAGCTGCTGCTGGGCAATGAATGCGACGGACCGGAGCGAATGGACAGACGGGTAGATGGATGGATGGACGTTCGGCGGTTGCTCTCACAGGAACAGCTCACACGAAACGCGCACACGAAGGCAGAGATGGCAGGCGAGACGCGCTGCTGGAGGTGCTGGGTATTGACAGACGCGCGTGTGGGTGGCACGACGTCTTCTTCTTCTTGA
The DNA here is from genome assembly GCA_023334315.1 of Globisporangium alternatum. Lineage (NCBI taxonomy): Eukaryota > Oomycota > Peronosporomycetes > Pythiales > Pythiaceae > Globisporangium > Globisporangium alternatum. Next base: position 10,742 of record JAASGT010000035.1, on the reverse strand, counting down.
CGCTTCCGTGGTGGGGGCGGGCGGGCGGCCGAGGTGCGATTTTTGATGCACCATCACGCAAGACAAGGCGACTGGCGCGGGCGACCTGAGCGCTTTGGCGCGTTTCATTGGATGAAAATAGGTGTTTCAGTCTTGTTTTCGTTCATTGGATGATAATCAAAGAAGTATCGACCAACCAGGTGAGATCATAGGGACTTGGTATTACCATCATTCCGAATGAAAACGTGTTCCTCTACCCCCTCAAGCAGCAACCACAGATTTTATTATATTATCTACCATTATGGAGAGAGGATTGCACATTGAGGAGATGTTATGCCCATGTTACGAACAGCGTATCATGCGCTTCAAGGATTGTCACTCGGGTGTCCATGAGAAGGTCCCGAAGCTTGGGTCCTGTGTCCACACGCGCGGCTCAGCGAGGTGCTGCGCGGGCTTACAACCCGGCCCGTCCTGCTGCAGCTCCTGGCAGCAGACCCAGCGTCCGGCGAGGATCGTACCGCCCATGTAGTACGCCGCGTGCTTGCGGCAGCCGTCGAGACTCGACGCGACTTCTGGGAGGAACAGCACGCCACAGCGCGAGCAGGTGTGTCGCATCGACTCAGCAGCGCCATGAGAGTCACTAACAGGCGCGATGGCATGGCGCAGAGCGCTCGTTGTTGCGTATAGCAGCAAGCTGCCGTCGTAGGCGATGCGCGACTTGCCCCGATGACGCGCCGCGGCGAGCTGCCGGATCGCACTGAAGAGCGCAGTGGTCATTGCCACGTCGTGGAGCTTATCACAAGTGAAGTCCAGTGCAAGTACGCTGCTGCTTTGATCATCACTATTCTCTCGCAGCAGACTCGGGTACACGTTGAACTCGGTCGTCCCTGCGACGTCCGTGATCCACGCGGGCAGCTCTTTGACCAACACATGCGGGTCCTCGAGGAAGACAAAGATCATGGGCTTGCCGCAATTCACCGCGTACTGAAACTCGAGGCGGCAGTTGATCGACGCGATGTAGGCGTGCGTGAGGAATACGACGACGCACGCGACGTTCTCGACCGCGGTCGCCATGGCCGCATTCACGTTGCCCTGCATGTGCCCAAAGACGTCGAACCACGCGCGGAGATTGTGCATTTGGCCCTGCTGGTGCACATCAAGCACGGTCTGCTGCGCGCCCCACTGGTACGAGAACATGGCGTCGAGTTGCAGTCCAAGCAGTGGGACGCCACGCGCGTCCAGCATCGACGGGATCTTGTGGAAGCCCATGCGCGTGACCCGGTAGTGCACGTTCGCGAGCTTGAGCTCGGGGTTGGCCTGAGGCTTGGGCAGCAGATCCTGCGGCGCGATTGAGCAGCTACGTCTCTCCTCGACTTCCACGCGCTCAAGCCGCTGCTGTTCAAGCGCTTGCAGGTCCACGGTGACTCCGAGGGCTTCGAGGCTCGCGCGAGCCTCAGGATCTGAGCCACAAGCGTCTTCAAAGGCTATAACCAGTGACTGAACTCTGGTACATAGGGACTGAACATTGTCGGTGCTGAGCCCACCCATGACCTGGGCTTTCTCGCCGCAGCCCTGGATGATCGCAGCCTCGCGGTTGTGCCAGTATCTGCTGCTTGATGACAGCGAGGGCGAAGAAGAGTCCATTAGACCGCTCAGACACTGCAGGTAGTCGGTCGCGAGGCACGAGTCGTCCACCTTGCAGGCGCAGTTGGGGATCTCCGAGTACTTTGTGTGGATCTGCTCGAGTCCACTATCGAGGTCGACCTGGTACCAGAGCTTGCCGGCCATGGCCATCGCGATCCAGCCGCTCATTCGGGACTTGGATGCGTTGATCGGCAGAATCGGCTTCCCCCAACGCACCGCGGCCTCAAAGTGCCGTCGGTACGTTGGGCTTGTCAGACTCGCGTCCGTGATCACGAACGAAACGACGTGGGCCTGGGCGAGCGCTGCGAGGTCTTCACTAAGCTCCTGCGAGGCGCACAGCTGGGTCCTATGGGCTAAAGCACCGCTGCCATCTATGGCTGACAAGGCAGCGAACGTGGTGGCGATCCGCTTGCCGTCATCACCGGTGAACACGTACAGTAGCAACTGGTGATGACCTCCCTCGCTTTTGTCACCCTCATCATTACCGTCATTCGGTGGCTGGGAAGCCTCGTAGATGGCGTGGTCCTCAGCGATGACCTCGTCCATTTCCTGCTCGGCTGCGGCTCGCAACTCCAGGAGACTTTGCGCCTCAGCCTTGGACAGGAACGCCAGCTTGCCAGCATCCATGCCCCAGTCGTTCAGGTCTCTCTCGAGTGATGCTGAGGGTGTTGGGCTCTTTGATACCAAAGTATCAAAAGTATCAAAGAGCTCTGGTGCCCAGATACCAAAGGCAAAGCAGATCGCACCCACGGCGCCCGAGGGCCGCGAATGGAAACTCAGCGGCCCCGCGACCACCTTGATGCGCGAGTCTTTCAGGAACGACACGGTCGCGACGAGCACGGCCGACTGCTGGAAGTTGGCGTCAATGGCGAGCACGGCCACCTGGGTCTGCGCGAGCAGCTCCGCTCGCGTCTGCTGGTCCTGTGGGAAGTTCTCCGTGACGACCAGCACTTCGTTCTCGTCCTCGCGATGAGAGAGCGCAGCAAATGATGATGAGGCTGAAGAGATGCGCTTGCGAAGCTCAGCCTCCTGCGACGAGTGGCAGATAAACACTGCGAGGACGCGCTTGGCGCCATCCTGGGTCGTCGACGCGCCGCTGCCCATACTCGCTGCCTCAACTAACAGGTTCGTCTCCTCACCAGGCTTTATCACTAGCAGGGTCGTATCACCAGCAAGAGCTGAGAGCTAAGAGTTGATCGACAGTGGATTGGATTTGGAGCCACAAGAGTCACTTCAGTTCCCTCGCATAAATGATCGCTTCATACTTAATAATCTGTGTTCACATGGTAAAATACCTGCTGCTATGAACGTTGACAAGAACATTTAGAGCAGAATTCGATTGTGATCTTGCTCTGTATGATCAAAGTGAAAACGCAACGCGGGTTTCGTGTCATAATTTTTATTTTCTGTGCTGTGTCCACATGGTATTTTACCATGTGGACACAGATTATTAGTCGACTTCTCACAAAGTCTACAGCTTGCTCTCATCACCTTCGCCACCGTCGTGGTCCGCGAAGATCTTTTGCACGAGCGTGATGAAGTAGTCAGCGTCCGTGATCGCAGCGAAGGGCTCCACGCGCTGCAGGTACTTGCGCTTGCTCTTCTCAAAGGCCACCGGCGCGCCCGTGGCCACGTCGCGCACGTCCACAATATGCGCGTGGTGGGCCTCAATATGGTCGTCAAAGAAGATCGCAATGTCCTCATTCTGAGCCTTGCTGTCGTCGACGAGCAGGATCTTGCCGTACTCGCCGTTCTCGGCGTGCGCGCTCCACCACTCCCAGTAGTCGCGCAGCGCGAGCGTCGAGCTCGAGCGTAGCATGTCCACGATCTTGTCGTGAATCGCACTGAAGCCGCGCACGATCTCCACGTTCGCATTGCTGGCGTAGAACTTGTCGAGTGCGCTCGGATCGTTCTGGTTGGCGCTCGAAAACGGCAGCTTCGTGAGCGTGCCGACTGCGAGCGCCGTGCCCTCGGCGCCGTAGCCGTCGCGGTAGAACGTACCCACGTGGGCGCTCTCGGTCGACACGTCGAGCTTGAAGCTCGCTGGGATCTTCTCGCCTGAGGAGGATGCTGACAAAAACGGGTGCGAGCCGTCTACGAGCAGCTCGATCTCCTTGGCGACCTCGGGGATGTCGTCGCCAAAGGTGCGAAACACGAGCTTGAAATCGTACTTGTCGGCCGTGGAGGCGTCATTGCCGAGGAACGCGAGGAAGCGCATGAAGGACGGCAGCAGGTAGTACTTGCCCTCGCTGTAGGCTTCTTGGAGGCGCGATTCGGGGAGCGTGCTCGCTAGTTGCTACCAGCCACACATATCATACACATGGGTACACACAGGCATGAGCCCAGGCATTGGCGACGAAGAGCTACACAAATGGACGTACCTTGGCAGCGTCGCGCTGAGCACCTTCAGGGAAGTGGAGCTTGTCCATCACGTCGCGGAACGAGGCGCGCACGCGGCTGCCGGGCCCATCGCCGCCCGTGAACGCCGACTGGAGGCTCGTGCGCTGCTTCTTTGCGGCTCTAATGCAAAAACAAGCAGCTCACAAACTCAGTTCAGCTCGACTAGGGTGACATGACACAGAGCGGCGTGGGTACGCACTTGTTGAAAGCCTTGATTTGCTCGATCGAGCCGTCTGCGCCGCCCTGCAGGCTCTTGTACGGATGCGACTCGTCAACGAACTGCTTGTACGTGATGAGCTTCACTGGCACGTTCTCGCCGTCGACCGCCACGGACGACACGCTCGGCGGCTCAATCGATGAGGCTTCAGACACGCACACCCACTAGACACTCACATGCGCGCATAAGAAAGACATTACACTCGTATGTGAGTTCTTATAGAAAGAGAATACTGACTAGTTGGCATGACTGGAGCATAATGCAACGCACCTCGCTGGGCTTGTGCGGGTGCACGTAGCCCCACGTGCACTCGGAGAGCAGGTAGTCGACCGTGTTCTCCATGGTGCGGCCGCCCGCGGCGTCCGACATGAGCACCGTGCGGTTGAGGTCGAAGTGCAACACGACGCTGCGGCGCGGCTGCTGCGACTTTCCTCCCGTCGCCGCCATCAGGAACTTCTTCGTAGCTGCTCGCGTCTTGGTGGCTTACCTCGTGGGCGGCTGATTGTTTGTGGTGATGTGGCGCTGCGTTCTTTTTGCTGGTTAATCAACACAACACTGGTTTCTATAATGTTATAATTCATGTTACATTGTGAAAAGGAAATGTAAAGTGACAAAATATTGTATTGGTTGATAAATTTTCTAAAATCAAATCAAAGCCAAAGTGACTGGTGCTATTTCGATTCCTGCAGTCACACAGGAGCAACGGAAGCTCAGTGATGAGCCTCATGCGCTGATGCGGACGCTGTTGCTGCGTGCGTGGGGCCGTCCGCAGGCTTTGGTGCCTCGTCCTCCTTCTTCGCGTGCTCTGCCGCTGGTTCCTTGGCATGCTCTGCTGGCTTGGCGTGCTCTTCTGGCTCCTTGGCGTGCTCGGCCGCTGGCTTCGTGGCCTCGCCAGTAGCAGCAGGCTCCTTGTGGGACGACGCCTCCGTGGCCGCTGGCTTGTGTTCATCCTTCTTGGCCTCAGCAGCAGCAGGGACAGCAGCAGCAGGGACAGCAGCATGCGCAGCGTCCTTGTGCTCGCTGGGCTTGGCTTCCGCAGTAGCCTGTCCAGCTTCAGGCGTGACCGCTGGCAGTTTGTTCGTGCTCTCTGTGTGGTCATGGCCAGTGGCTGGGGCATCACCACTGGCCGCATGGACGTCCTTGGTGCTCTTCTTGTGCTCGTCACCGCCAGCGCCAGCGCTAGCTGCCTTTGCGGCCGCAGCGGCTTCCTGCTCGGCCCAGATCGTCTTGAGCTTTGCAAACTTCTCGGCGTCGTCGGCGGCAGATTCCATGATCGCCTTGGACTGCTGGAACTTGGCTGGGTCGTACGAGGCGTTCTCGATCGAGCTGGCGGAACCCATGGCTGCTTGAGTGGAGCTCGGTCTGTATGCGGAAAAACTCGGAATGAGTGCAGGAGAGAGGCCAGGCTCTTGGGAACTCCCGTCCGAGCGCAGGCTGCTGAGGTGGGTAAGAAGACGGGAGTTCTGATAAGAAGCAGAGAGTGAGCTCAGCTCACTGGCTAGATAAGAAGCGACTGGCTGATTTGTCTGGGGAACCAGAAATAGGAGATAGATCTATAAACAGCATCTTGGCTCCTTTGTGTATGACACGGCCTGATGCGTGAAGCTCAATGGACAGGAAGGAGTGAGGTTGTCGTCTAATGAGATCCGGATGCACGCTTTTGGCCAGGGTTTACATTTAGAAACTCGTCGAGAGAGTCGCAGCCTCGCATGTTATATGTGCGCTCGATCCCATGGCATTCACTTCAGAAGCCGCGCTGGATTCGATAGCTACAGTTCAGTTTTGCGAGCCAAAGCTTCTCAGCCTTCAGTAGAGCTGGAGCGCGTCGCTTGTTTGCCTCACCATAGCACACACAGAACAGGACGTCGTTGGAGCTCAGTCTTGTGGCCTACGAGATAGAGGTTAGAAGCGCCGGCCACGTAAACGCGATGTCCGCGACCGTGGCTTCGCTTAGCGTCTTATCAAAAACTTATGTCGTATCATGTTGAAGGGTCAATGGTGACCATGCAATAATACCTATAAACAGTGAACATGATTCAAAATAAATATCCTCTACAAATACGTTCATTTTCTTGCATAGAAAGGTTTATTTTAACTTCATATTTTAATATCTTGTAAAAACTGATCATATCGGCTTTGTACAAGCTCGCGGAATTTGTACCGGACAGGCTCATTCATGCCCCCACTTCAAACTGATGCACTTCAACTGGCGAAGCACTAACGATGACATTGCTCTGCCATCTGACGTCCAAATACGAACTCCAGTACTGTCTGCTGGACTCGGATCACATTCATGCGCCAGTGTGTCAGCTCTTGCCGGCGGGCGTTTTAACGAACATGCTCACGAGTGAGTGTCGGATCTGTTTGTGCAAACAGTGGACGTACCCATCTGTTGCTTGTGGCCACACTGCGCCGCTAGTGTCTGAAAGGGCGGGCACGCGATCTACTTGCAGACTCATCTCATCAGCCATGTTGAAGAATTTTGTACCCAATGTGTCTGCTGCGTGTTATTCGGTGATATCCTGGTACTCCGCACCTCCAAAAGCCGCTCTGAAGTGCTCTTCTTGGTGAGCAAGCATTCTGTTTGTGCAAACAGCGACATGCCTGGCTGACCTGGGATCTGCACCAAGCAACATCCCGAAAGTAGAAGACCTGCCTACTTGCCTGTGGACCCTTTCATTTCATTTTGACGCTTGCACGTGGGCTCAGAGACTAAGCTCCTCAGTGTTGCAATCAGTCGCGTTGACGAGCTCTGCGGCAAATGCGCAAACGTCCAATCTCGTGTTTACCGGAGCCACAAGAATGATAGAGCGGTCGCTCGCTCGCCAAACACCCAATCACACGATTCGTTGTGACGCTTCCCATCCCGAAAAAGGGCTGCTTCGGTTTGTATATTGTTTTTGACAGTTTAAGAGTTTATGATGGGTAGTTACAATACTAAAGAAATGGATTTTGCAACTAATTATGAAAGAACATCGTTGCACTACTGTATCAATTCAAACAAGGTACAGAGTAATTAAAATACAGTTATATCAAATTAAGACAAAGTGATGACTACTATCGCAATGTACAATAGCATATTCAGATTTGCTTAATACAAACTATATTTACTTTAACTTCACTTGAATATATAAAGGCTACACTCGCTAACACTGATTCTACGCATGAACAACGTTGCATTAGTCGTTTTTTCAGCCAATCATCGACCTCATTGAACCCTCGATCTCGCCAACAGCTCCACATCGCCTCATATCGGAATTTGACGCTCGCAGCCCACTCGAAGATCTCCTGCTGCCGCCATGCTCGCCCGCAGCGCCATGCTCCGCTCCCTCGCCTCGCGCGTCACGGTCGCCGCCACTGCGCGCCGCAACATCTCGGTTGTGGTCGGCAATGACATCAACGTACGTGACTCTCCCTTTCTGTCTTGAACAGCTCTTGCCGAGCTCGTCGCTACAAGGATCACTTTGTAGAGCAATGATGCACACCAGCAGACAGTGGGCCTCACTATGTGTACGACGCTGGTAACTGACTGCATGCATGTGCATATGTTGGTGTAATGCAGGCGGCCAACCTAGAGATCCAGCGCACGACGACGCCGCGCCCCAAGGTCGCGAACGAGAAGCTCACGTTCGGCACGACGTTCACGGACCACATGCTCGAGATCGACTGGGAGCAGGGCGAGGGCTGGAAGAACCCGCTCATCCGGTGCGTTACGGTATACGTCGTTTACTGTGCTCTGTGTGTATGTGTATACTAAACGTGGTTCTTTCGATCGACAGCCCTTACGGACCGATCGCGATGGACCCAGCGAGCTCCTGCCTCCACTACGCGCTTGAGGTATGCGTCTGTGTGCTAATACTGTGCGTCTACTGTGTGCTGCTGTGCTAACATTGTACTTGCGTGTGAATGGCAATAACCAGTGCTTTGAAGGCATGAAGGCGTACGTGGACGCGGACGGCAAGATCCGCCTCTTCCGCCCAGACATGAACATGAAGCGCCTCAACTCGTCCATGAAGCGCCTGCTCCTCCCACAGTTCGATAATGACCAGCTCATCACGTGCCTCAAGTAAGAAACGCTATTGTCCGAGTCACACAATGGCTGCTGCTGTGTATGCTCACTCTTCTATCTCTCTGTCATGTGTATTACGTAGGGAGCTCATCAAGCTTGACCACGACTGGGTGCCAAAGGGCGACGGTTACTCGCTCTACATCCGCCCCACGGGCATCAGCACGCACGTACGTTCACACATGAGAGAAGCCTCACTGTACTCCTAATTTCGCATGCTGACTGATTGGGAACTCTATGTAACAACAGCCGTACATCGGCGTCGGCGCGTCGCTCAAGGCCAAGATCTTCATCATCCTCTCGCCAGTTGGCCCGTACTACCCAGGTATGCTTTCTCTCCTCACTCTAATGCTGCCATTGCTCACAGCAAGAGTGTTCATCAATCTCTCGTTGTACACACACAAACAGGGGGCTTCGACCCGGTCAAGCTCTTCGCGAACGACACGTACATCCGCGCGTGGCCAGGTGGCACCGGCGCCTTCAAGCTCGGCGCGTACGTTCCTGTATCTATGCCTTCACTATGGTGCTTCACTTCAGGACGAACACATGAACGAACTCACTAACCTCCTGGTAAACACACTCGTGCTCTCTGGAAATATTCACACAGTAACTATGCACCAGGGATCATGCCGCAGGCGGCCGCGGGCCAGAAGGGCTACTCGCAGAACCTGTGGATCTTCGGTCCGGACCACGAGGTGACCGAGGTGGGCACGATGAATCTCTTCGTGCACTGGATCAACGAGGCGGGCGAGAAGGAGCTGATCACGCCGCCGCTCGCGCGCGGGGACATCCTCCCGGGCGTCACGCGCGACTCAATCCTCACGCTCGCGCGTGAGTGGGGCGAGTTCAATGTCTCGGAGCAGAACATCAACATGAAGCAGGTGCAGAAGGCCGTGCGCGAGGGCCGCATGATCGAGATCTTCGGCTCGGGCACGGCCGCGATCGTCTCGCCCGTGTCCACGATCAACTACCTCGACGAGGACCTGCAGATCCCGCTCGACGGCACGGACGGCAAGGCCGGCAAGATCGCCGAGCGCGTCTGGAAGGAGCTCACGGACATCCAATACGGCCGCAAGGAGCACCCGTGGTCGGTCATCGTGGACTAAGTCTGTAGCCTCGTGGTTTCTCTATCCAACCCTCTCGTTAGCCGACGTCAAAAGAAACCTCGAGAAGCCCAGAAAGAGAACTGAGACTGTCAGACTAGCAGAACGACTCCACCAGCAACTGACACAACGAGTGATTGCATTAACGCCTCAGCAATATAAATCGCTGCACTTTGCTCATTCGCCGGTCGAGAAGAAGAAGGGTCAGATCAGAATAGGTGTTGATAGCATATCACGACAAACGCGCCGCAGAGGAAGCCCGAGTGCGTGACGCCGCCTACGAGCTCTATCGGCATCACCCACGAGCTGTTACGACCACACGGCGTCGAGATCGCATCGTGAGCAAGCCAATTGTACTGGATGCGTCTCGTCTTCGTTATGCCCATCGTGGCGTCCGTGAGTAGATTCAACTTGAGCGGTCTCATGAACGCTTCACACGAGCCTGTGAAGCCATAGAAGACCGACAGCGCCATGTTAAGATCGTGAACAGAGAGCGTGATATTCTTTTGTGTTGGGAACAAAGGTGGGAAAAGCGCGACTCAAGTGGGTGAAGCGAGAATGGTGTCCACGATCACGTCGTCGCTTTCGTACAACCACTACATGTGATCGTCGATTTGCTTCTGCTCGAAGTCGTTGTTCCAGAGGTGGACGAACGGCCACATCCAAATCGTGCTCACGTTTCTCGTGCCGCAAGCCGACATCAAATACAAGCGCGAGGTGCTGCAGCTGCGCTTGCTCTCGGCGAGCGCCACCTTGGTGTCAAGTTCGTCACGCCCATGCTCTGCTTGTGTTGTTGTGAAGCCCAAATACAAATCACAAGAAGTCCTCTAATCGACTAACCCATCTCAAAAAGATGGGTTAGTCGATTAGAGAGGACACCAAGGTGGCGCTCGCCGAGAGCAAGCGCAGCAGCGCCGCGTACGTGGACCTGCTGCAGTATGTGCGCAAGGAGAAGCTGCGCAGTTGCGAGCTCAGCGTGCGCTTCAGGAGCTCTGCAGCGTGCCGAATGCCCGCGGGCGTGCACGGCAGCTGCTCCGGTCCTCGTTGTGTTCCTGGTAAACAACAGAGAGCACAGGAGTGAGTGTACATGAGCGAATTTCGATATGTTATCAAACCACAAAGACATTGTATCGTGTTGTACCTATCGATCTCCTCCATGTCGGAGGCCATCGAGATGAGCGTCGTGCCGATCCGCGCGGCGATCTCTTCAGTGAAAAATGCTGCGACCTGGGAGTCAATGTCCTCTCCTGAGTGGCAATACAAATCAGTCGGTCAACCAGCGTAACATGGCTATTAAGCTCGAGTCCCACATAGACATTTCTTCTCATGGCTT
>JAASGT010000349.1:0-28970 GCA_023334315.1 Globisporangium alternatum | reverse complement strand
CTCGCGAGCACCTCGGTGCTCGGCGTCTTTCCCGGTACGAGACCCGTTGAGGCGGTGCACTTGATCACGTCCGAGTAGAGGTAGAGCTTGGCGACCTTGAGCGCGTCGCACGACGCAGCGTTTGCGCTGGCGACGAGAAGTACGGCGATGGTTGAGACGATGAGGGCAGCTAGGATATTCAAGGTATCAGCTGGGGAATTGTTGAATATGTTGGGGTATGCCATGACAAGGATATGTGGATACAGATGTCAACCACTTTTACGTAAGGATAACACGAACGACGGTAACTATTCGATGTAGCATTATGATCCAGTAGCACGTATCCACACTTTGAATGATGGGAAACACACGGTTGAAGCATCGAATATGTATATATATGGCCAGTGATACAGGCAACTAAATGGCCGACTTGCAACCTAAAGTTGTGATTCGTCGCTGATGTTTCAGTCGTACTCTTGAGATTCTCGCCGAGTTCATATGAAGAGAAAGAGAGAGAAGAGACCTCTCTAATCCCAATAGTTATTGCGTTTCTTGACCACTTACATGGCGGACGCAGCGACAGTGAGCACGACAGCGCTGGCGGCGACCACGAGGCTCGAGCCGGCTGACTTGGCTGGCGTCGGCGCAGGTGCAACGATGGCCGAGGCATTCGTCGAGCCACTCGTCGAGGAGCTGTTGGTCTTGGCTGGGGCTGGAGTCGCGGTGACATTGGTCGGCTTTGGTGTCGTGACGGCGGCAGTCGCGTTGCTGGCGTCGGTCGCCGTTCCAGCCAAGGCGCAGAACGTCTCGATCGGCTTGATGAAGTCAGTCTCGAGCGAAATACCCGCAACTGTGCAGTCGCCGACGTTGAGCGCCTTGAGCGTGGTCAGCGCGAACAGGTAGTTTTTGGACACGCAGATCTTTGGTAGCATGTCCGCCATTGACGGCACCGGTGGCGCGAGGCCGGTCTCAGCACCACACTCGAGTACCGTCGGTTCCGACACGAGCGGGAGCAGCTTGGGGACGTCGCAGTCGACCGCGTTGACGACGGCGAGCGTGGCGCAGGCAGCGAGCAGGAAGAGCGATTACATGGTGATATGGGAGCCGGCGGTTGGATGGATGCGCTAGGCTGAGCGCATGTTGGGGATCTGCTTCGGAGTGAGCGGATTCCAGAATGAAAACGAAGGAAGCGGAGGGTGAGCTGGATACCTGAACCTTGCTGCTGCTGGAGGACACGAAGTCCAGCAGCAGGCCATATAGCAGCACGGTGCTTGCACACACAAGCCTGGTGCTTGCTTACACGCATCCTTTCAACTTCGACTGACGCAGGATTCGCTGAGATGTGAATGAAGGAGGATGAGCTGGGTGCTTCGGTTGCTCGGTTTGACACATAATGTGGACAGGGTAGAACATTTTCAGGTGTCTATGTTCCCCATGGATAAAGACAAGTTGCGTTATTTCAGTATAAAAATATTTATAGCTCGATTTACTGAGTTTGAATGAAAATCTGTACTGCTACAATACAGTAGGGTTCTGTTACTGTTATGGATACATAAGTGATGCTCATTAGTCTTGAGCACTGACTGAACTTCTGGGCCACTCCATCATCCCAGTTGGTGTGTACACGCTCGATCAAGTACGCACTCTCTTCCTTTGAGAGAGTGACAGCATTTCGATCGAAGAGCTCTTTGACGACGACAACGTCCCATCGAAACTCGACGTCCAATCCATCAATTCATTACTGTTCACTCCACGGAGCTATGTGGAATCGCTACGATAAATTACCGGATAGCGATTGATTGAGTACCTTGAAACGTCCACACGACAGGCGAGCAATCGCGTGCCACAACGTGCAGCAGATCTGCAGACGAATCGCCCTCGCTCAGCTCTCTCAAAAGCGATCATTCGTCTGCAGCAGCTTGGCTCGTACCTTTCGCCAGTGCTCTTCATAGCCTCTCTTGGTTAGTAGACGCCTTAATGAGTACGAGGCCAGCAGATCGAGGAATACCGCCTTGTTTGGGAACAAACCTGCGTGCATGCCCGCGACAGAGTCTGCCCGGCTTCGGATAGTCTCTACCTCACAAACCATGGACCACTCACTACAAGAACAAATACAAGTCAAGCCAATCTTCGAAGTGAATGGCCCACACGAGTCCAGAGGAACAGAATGCACTCATGGCTGAAAAGCAAAAGTCTCAACAAAGCAGAGCGAATGCGGGTCATTGACTTCCTTCGTCGCCCCGCATTCGCTCTGCTTCATCGAGATGTTTTTTTTGTTCTCATCTTATAAAGAAAACGATAAAGAAGACATACAATGCCGCTCACACGAGCAGCTCATCAGATAAGAAGAATCCAAGATGCTTACATGAACGAGGCGGCGACCGCGAGCACGACGGCGCTGGCGGCGAACGCGAGACTCGAGGCACCCGACTTGGCTGGCGTCGGCGCCGGCGTGGTCGCCGTCGGGGTCTTGATCGTCGCGCCGCCGGTGCTCGAGCTCGAGCCGCTCGGCGAGAGCAGGGAGCCCTTGCCGCCCTCGATCGTGGTGTCGCTGCCCGACTTGCTGCCGCTCGAGGTGGCGTTCGTCTTGGCTGGCGCCGGGGTCGTCGAGTTCGTGGCGGTCGTTGGCGCCTTGGTGGTAGGCGCTGGGGTGGAGCCTGGAGCCGCGGTCGTCGGCGACGGGCTCGAGCCCGCTGGCGCCGTGGTCGTCGTGGCTGGCGCCGGGGTCGACGCAGGCGTGGCCTTGGCACAGTACGACTCGATCGGGTTGATGAAGTCGGACTCGAGAGCGACGTTCGCGATGACGCAGTCACCGACCTTGAGCGCCTTAAGCGTGGCGAGCGCCGCCAGGCACGCCTTGTTGCCACAGAGCTTCGGGAGCACCTCGGCGCTCGCTGGCGTCGGTGGGCTCAAACCGGTTTCGGTGCGGCACTGCACGACGTTGGGGTCGGACAGGAGCGGCAAGAGCTGGGCGGAATCGCAGTCAGCGGCGTTGGCGACGGCGAGCGAGGCGGCGGCGAGCACGAAAAAGGACTTCATTGTGAGTGGGGCTGGGAGGGGAGGAATGCGCGATGGAGAGCGGATTTGGGAATGAGCGAGAGGCTGAGGGAGGAGGCCTTGGGCTGCTGCTACTGAGCTGCTGGTCCCGGGAAAGAACCCGACGAGCGATTACCACCTCATCTCTCATGTTGCCCACGGGAATGCCACTGTTTGCGCACGAGCGAAGATGGACCGGGGTTTGTTGACGTCTCTCCCTTCATCCGGTTGCTTGTTCTTGAAAAGTCTTCCATGTGCCATGAACATGAGCTTCGTCGCAACAAGCTTTACTTTTAAGTAAATATTATAACTTACGGTTAAAAAATCAAAAAAATGTGTCGCTGTAACACATTTTCGAAATATTTCCAAAGACAACATGTTGGATTCACTATGTCGACGTCTCTCGATGGGAAGCTACTTCAGTAGAGACGATGGCATAGTGAAAGCAAGTTGTGCCGTCTTTTGTTGTTGCTCTAGACGTTTGCAGCCTTTTTCGAAAGAAAATTCCATTCAGTGCAAAAAAAACAAGATGACCCACCACTCGTGAGTAACACGAGTGGGACGTTGAAGAATCACCAAAGCACGAAAAGAAGCGAAGTCCTCAAAGTCAAAGTGAGCGAGGCCCACAAACCAGTAAGTGACGGCGACATCGCTTGATCACTCACTGCATTGGATTGGAAAGTATTGAATAGCAGCCCTGCCATGAGCAGTAGTATGACATAGGAGCGCTCCTACGCTTAGTACACTTGGTATAGCTCACATGACCGTATTGTTTTGTATTGCATGGATTGAGTTGATCGCTGCAGCCACCTGTTGTTGTTGCTCGCGCCTAATGACGGCAGACCAAGAACGAGCCACAATGGGAGAGACCTTGTGATGAAGACGGTGCAATTAGTATGTGTGGCGGTGCGAAAGAATGGTCGTGCGTGGCACCAGAAAACATGCGAGAAAAAGGCCAAAGGTGAAGAGTTTTGTAAAGGAAGAAGGCTGGAGACCGAAAGGCGCCTCTATCAAGCAATACGAAAGCGCCATTGTGGATGAACAGTGTAATTCAGCGCTCACAAGTGAGTGAGCAAGCAGGTCTCACACTCGCTCCGCGTTGATACTATCACCCAATGAAAGTACAACAGATCACTACATCCAAAGCACAGTGCACGCACCCATTTGCAAACACGAAGGTGCATGTCGTGATGACGGAGCCAAATGCCTTGAACCTTCGAAAACCAAATCTCTCTCAACACACCAGAGAAGGTAGCAGCAGCACGAAAGGTCTGCCACGACGCCAGCGTTGTTCTTGGTGACCGTGCTTTGCTAGCAGACGGCGCATGGCCTCGTGTCTCCGAGAAGTGCGAGTGCATGGGGCGTTCTTGATTTCACGTCGCCATTGCGATCACCTACTCAAGACCATAACAACATCCACACTCGGTCGCCACGAGCCGAGCAAACGTGAGCCTCCATACAGCGCCAACTTGCCACACTACCTCTTGACAGGTGGTTCGCAACCTTTTGCAGAAAGCGTAGCGAGCATCGGTGAGTCTGATGACGCCCAGCCATCGACATGGACTCTCGTGCTGCACTCTTTGGTACTTGTTGCTGTTGGAATACTAGGTTTGCAAAACAGACTGTTGCGCCTTCACCTTCCAAGAGCTGCACCCTCAACTGAACATGCCTGCTGCAGGAAGCCAGTCAGTCATTTGCATTCTTTTTTGCTGGAGCGTAGCACTTCTGATCCAAAAGCGCTGCTGACTTCCTCAGAAACTCTTCGTTCCCTTGACCACGTACGAGGAACTCATTTGGAGGTGAGACTTCGAACCGACCTTCACCCACCGAATTCCCTCGATCCGGGGCTCCTAATGCGTAGTGTGTAGATCAGTGGCTCTGTTGATGTTGTACAGTAGAACCCCTCTTGTTGCATTCCCTCTTACCGCATACCTCTAAATCTGCATAGTTTGAGGTAGGAACCGCAATGTCTCTAATGTAACTGTATCGGGAGGCCATGCACCCCTCTAATCAACAAACGCATACTTTATATCCATCTATGCCCCTAAAGGGGAAATGGATCCTATACAAACTCGTATATAAATACGTAGGCTGCGCCACGTGTTTGTGTTCCATCACCAACACACAAAACAGCGTTCAACAGCAATCGCAGCAAAACAGAGCGCACAACATGGGCCCGAAGAAGAACAAGCAACGCGCCAACAGGGGCTGCAGCCTGTCAAGAAGTCAAAGCGCTCAGAGATGAGCGCAGGTGAGGAGCTCACTGTCTTGAACTGGTACCACGGCAAAGGCCGCAATCAAGTTCACACAGCAAGACACTTCTAAGCGCTCCCCGACTTTGAGACGCTCAATCAGGGCACGGTGAGTCGCTGGGTTCGCGATGAAGACCGCATTCGGGAGCTGGTGCACTCAGGGCGGGAACAGCTCGTTCGCCAACGAGCGGTGAGAAACAAGGAGTTTGAAGCGTGCATAGCGGTGTGGGTGGATCAAATGAAAGCGTGTGAGTTCATCAGGCTATCTGGTGAAGCAATACGGCAAGTCACCATCAAGTTCTACGACAAACTCGGCACGCTGCCAGAGTCCTGTCTCAAGCTCTCAAATGAGTGGCTAAGCCGCTTTCTTGACCGCCATGGGCTCTCCATGCAGACGTTCCATGGTGAAGCATCGTCGGCCCCAAGCAGCTTGATTCAGCCGGAGCGAGAGCGCGTAGCCAACGTGATCGCGAACTTCCTGGCTGCAAATCTCCGACGCTCTCTGCAAGACGTGTTCAACGTGGACGAAACCTCATTTTTCTACGCCCAGACGCCCGACCAAGGACTCGCACGCACCTCTCGCCCAGGCGTCAAACAGAACAGAACCAGAATCACTCTGGCGCTCACGACAAATGCAACTGGAGATGAGCGTCTGGATCCACTCTTCATCGGAAGACACCAGAAGCCACGCTGCTTCGATCGGAAGAGTGCTCGTGATCTAGGCTTCCAGTACGCCTTCAACAGCACGGCATGGATGACGAAGGGCATTTTCACGTCGTGGCTGTTGACATGGAACTACAAGTTGGTGGAAGAGAGACGGCACGTGCTGCTCCTTCTTGACAACTTCTCGGGTCACAAGGTGCAGCCTGTCAGCAACATCGAGCTGTTGCTTTTCACGCCGAATCTGACCGCGCACGTCCAGCCATGAGACGGCGGTGTGATCCGGGCGTTCAAGGCCCTCTACCGCCGGCGAGTGGTTCTGCGCACTGTTGACCGGCTCTTCAGTGGAAACGTCACAGCTGACCTCTTCAAAGTTGACCAACTGAGTGCTATGCGGATTGCCAAGTTGGTGTGGAAGGAGGTGACAAATGAGACAATGGCCAATTGCTGGAAGCACGTGGGCATTCTTCCAGGCAGCCTAGATGTTGGTGAAGCAGTGGATATGGTGCTTTCAGAAGGCCCCGCAATTCAAGACCTCGAAGGCGCTCTTTCTCTGCTGAGAGAGAGCGCAACTTCGATAGGATGCTCGCTGCTGCTCATGAGCGCGGACAGTTTTGTTGATCTTGACCGCGACGAAGCAACTGGCGCGCAGCTGACGATCGACGAGATCGTGCAGTGTCCAGAGCGCTCAAAGATCTCTGTCGAGCGATGGAGACAAACAACTAGAAGTGAGTGAGCGAGCTGATGACCTCGATTACGTGCA
The DNA here is from genome assembly GCA_023334315.1 of Globisporangium alternatum. Lineage (NCBI taxonomy): Eukaryota > Oomycota > Peronosporomycetes > Pythiales > Pythiaceae > Globisporangium > Globisporangium alternatum. The sequence continues at coordinate 22,280 of JAASGT010000349.1, read as the reverse complement.
TGAAGTGTTGCGTCCGGACACTGTTTACAAGTCGCTGTTGGCGATCGAGCAGTATTGTGAAGACAAAATGCTTGATATATCTGATGATGTATCAGTGCTTCTCCATAGGATTCGCAGAGAGCTGAGGCACGACATTGCCAACAGCAAGAAGTAGAAGACGACCCACGATTACTTCAAGGCAAGTGCTCCAAGCAGCAGCACTGCTATCTGATAAGCTTCGCTCAGATAACCACAAATATACTTGGTTTTTGTATGCTGTCAGTTCATTAGTTATTTGCCATACAAAATGTGCATACCAAATATACTGAAATTTGTATGGCAAAATGGCAATCTCATACCCCAATATTCGCATACTTTTTTGCGGAGCGGTTGGTATACTATAAGAGGGGTTCTACTGTAGGAAACTGGGAATGGCTGGAAACCTCTGAGCCATCGATCAATCATTCATGGCTGACTGAAGCGCTTGATGCTGACCAGAAATTGATCGATGATGCTGAATGTAGAGGCAGCTGGAAGCGAACTGAGCTGACGCGCTCTCTCTGGATCAGCTTCATAGAATAGAGATCACCAGCCAGCGAGAGTGAAAAATTAAATGCAAGCGAGCTGAGCCACAAGCTGACAAACCAGTTGGTGCTCCCACTGGCTCTCCTCAGATCTGGTTTTCATCAGATCTGATGCAGACAGGCGGGTTTTAACTGATTAAATGCAATTGATTTTGAGCATTCCGATTTGATCAAATTTTTGTATTCAGAGCATACATTTATGAAGTTTCAAGTGCCACAAAATTATGATTTTTGAAAATACGAAACATAACAATCTAACTTGTAGTTGATTTTAGTATGATAGTCTGATGCTTTATTGAATCCTTATTCTGTCGTCACGCGTGGCGACTTTTCGCATAAGATCAGCTCCACATTCTCCATCAACTCGACTCGCATTCGCTCACTCCATCCGCAGCGCACGTCAGACAACTCCGGCTAAACAGTCACAGCAGCAGCAACAGCAGAATGAGCTTGCCGACGTCCGCCACTGCGATCTCCGCCGCCGCTGCCACGCCGCCCATGCTTGCCAAGAGTTACTCGGGCGAGGAGCGCGTGCCCGAGTGCACGTCCCCATCGTCCTCGCCGTCGTCATCCAAGGCTGCGGCTGCTAGCGTGCTCTCAGCTAGCAAGCTCAAGAGCGACAGTGCTGGTAGTGTGAAGCACAAGGCCGACGAGCGCGTGGTGAAGGCTATGTCCAACCAGGAATCCGATGACGCAGCACAGGATGACGCTGAGACGAGCTCGGCGACGTGCCTGAAGGACACGCTCAAGCGCGTGCAGGCGAACGACGAGTCCATCACGGAGCTGGATTTGACCGAGATGGCGGAGAAATTTTCGCTCAAGCTCAGGGCGTCCGGTGGAGCGCTCGTGGCGCGCGTGATGGAGATGAACCACACGGTCGGCCGGCTCGTGCTTCCCGACCATGCCATTGGCGACACAGGTGCGCTCGCGATGGCCGACATGCTGCGTATGAACTCGACGATCCGACAGCTGGACTTGTGTGGGAATGGGATCACCGACATCGGCTGCAAGGGGATCGCCGACGCACTCTACGGCCACGACTCACTGCATCATCTGGCGCTCTGGAGCAACGCGATCGGCGACGAGGGCGCCAAGGCGCTCGCGCAGGCGCTGCAGGTGAATCGATCGCTCACGTTCGTGGGCCTCGTGGGCAACAACATTGGCGAAGAAGGTGCGAGGGCGCTCCTCGAGGCGGTGCAGATGAACCCGATGATCCAGACGCTCGGGCTTGCGGCGAACCCGATCCCGCACGAGCTCCAGCACGAGCTCCATGTCGCGCTCGCGGCGAACAAGGCTGCCGCGATGACCATGACGACCGAGGCTGGTGAAAACGACGGTGACGAACAGTCAGGTTCTCTGGTGACGCCAGTCGTGACGACGGTGGCTGCAGCAGCAGCGAAGCTGGCGAACAACAACAATGGTGACGACCGCGACACTACGATCATGGAGTACGACTCGAACGCGAGCAGCGGCGACGAGAGCGACAGCGAAACCGACGACGAGACGCACGCCGCAGAACTGGCTGAAGAAGACGACGACGACGAATTCTGGGTCTAAAGGGAGGCGACGGAGATGTGTATTGTCGTTGGTGATGTGAAACTAGTGATGTGATGACATACAGCGATGCGATGCTTGTTCTTTTCTCTCTTTTTAATACTTACTCTAACGCTAGAATAAAATAGCACTGCTCTCTATGGTACTTGAAGCTTTTGTACATCACATGACTCTATTGGATGATGGTGACGGTGGCCTTGATCGGTTCTTCATTGTTGCTTGTAAGCTTCTCGGGTTCGAGACCGAAGTTCGCAGAGCCAAAGTCGCAGAGGCTGAGATTAGAATTTGGGTCGTCACCGTCGTCGCTGCTCACGCACTTAAAAAGCTCATTCTCGTGTGAAAAGTGGAGACTGAGCTCCACTTTGTAAAGCAGCGCGATGAGTTCTGCTCTATGTGCCGTCACGCACGTCTCGATGAAGCTACTCGTATCAGTAGCATCTTCGAATGCGAATGCGACTGGCGTGCATAGGTGACATGCACTGTGTGACCTGACGATGCTGTGTCCAGGTAAACCACGAAGCTGGAGCTCATCGTCGTCACCAATGGCTGACTCTTGATCGGCCTTGTGAGCTGCTTGGATGCCGCCACTTTCAATCGCATTGTCCACGAGGTCGCGACGCGCCACGCTCCAGTTTGCGATCGCGAGTCCAGCTGTTTCACTCGTATCTTGCTTCGTGACTACGAACACGACCGCTCGCTCTTCTTCAGTATCGCTTTTGGCTGATACTGATACCGAAGGAGCGCCGCTGTCCATCTTGCTTGCAATTGCTTCTCGGACTTGGGTCAGCGTCTCGGCTAGCACCTCGTCGCTCTCCACAATAGCCCGGAGCTCCTTTTTAATGACAGCAGTGTACCCAGAGCGATGTCTATCCAGCTGCAGTTGCACTCTCCTGTCCGCTTCCCACTGCACGCGGCCCAGTGTCATCACCAATAGCTCCTGCTGTCGCTGGGACTGGGAATCGCCTGCGGCTTCGATCGCCAATTGCACCGCGTCGATGTCGCGGTGCATCTGGTCGAGCTTTACAAAGAGCTGCCGGTTCAAAATCAGTCGGAACACGCGATCGCCAGCCGCAAACCTGCGTAGCATCGCACGAAAACGCATGAGCAGCTCGCCGTAGACTGCGATCACGGGCGCCACTCGATGACGGAGCGCGGTCGCCGTCGGCGCGAACTGCAGCTCGCGCTGCCACACGCCACGGAGACGCGCGTGCACGCGCAGACACACCATGCGACTCTCCTGCGTGTGCGTACAGAGTGCTTTGATCACCTGCAGCGCATGTGGGATCGAACCAGCGTCGCGCAGGCCCGGTACGAGGAACGCCGCGAGCAGCGAGCTGGGCTCCATTTTCGTGATGCGTTCGCAATCAAAGGCAACCTGTTGGTACCTCTCAAAACCGGTTGGGGTCGTTTCTAAGAGGTGTTAACCTGCGTCCCTAAACCCGACGCGATATAAAAACCCAAAATTTGGTTTTGTATCACATTTTTCGTTGGAGCATTGACAGCTTAGGCTCAGTGCTCTACTACTTCGTTCACCCCTCCATGCACTTCGAACTGTAACTGCAGCTTGTCGACGACGAACGCGAGCGCCTCGTTCGCATCGACGCTCGCTCCGACGCCGTTCGAGTCAAAGGGGATCTCCGGATGCGCCTCGTTGATGCGCACGAGACTCACACGGTCCTGGGTTGCGAGGCGCTCGTCTGGCAGCCGCAGGATCCCGGGTGTGTTGAAGCCCACACCAATCTCGAGGATCACGAGCTTCTTCTTAAGCGTGCGCACTTGTTCCACCACGTCCGAGAGCCACTGTCGGTACACCTTCTTCTTGTCGTCGAACCAGCTCTCGAGGAACCAGTGGCCGAGCCGCAGGAAGAGCGACATCTCACCTCCGCACTTGGGGCACTGTGGGATCCCGCGCGGGTCCTCGACGTAGTACGTCTCCGGGTTCGTGTACTCAAGCCCGATCTTGAGAAAAGGTTCAATGTCGAACACACTGTCTTTCGAGCACGGCGCCTTGCACTGGATGTACCCGTAGTCGCCTTGCATCGTGTGCACGGACTCGAGTGGGAAGCCCTCTTGGCCAAACATACCGTCCGCGTTCGTAGTCGCGACGAACGTGGAGCCGGCGAGCTTGTTCTCAAAGCGGTCGCGGATCGCCTTGAGCATCGCATATGTGGGTGTTGTACGGTGCTGCGTCCACGTGAGACGCGCGACGTGGATCTGCTTGAAGTAGTACCCCCAGAGGAACTCCATGGGGAAGTCCGTGCGACCCACCATGTGGTACATCGTGTGTACTCCCTGGCGATACATGGGAGCATGAAACTTCTTCATCACGGACTCGGACGTGTAGTCCAAGCCAGCGGCGGCCGAGAGCCCCGCACCGGCTGTGATCAGCAAGTAGTCGGCCTCTTCGATCAGTTTGCTCGCAGTCTCGAGCGTCGGGTGGGCGTCGACGGCGGGCACCTCCAAAGCCTCGTGTTGGCTCTCAATGTACTTCTTGTACAGGTCGTGGTCAGTCTGGAGAAACGTGTTGAAGATAACCTTCCAAGCGCTTGCCTCCGGGTGGCTCTTGAGCCAGTCGAGCACCGCGTCAACCACCAGTGGCACGGCGACGTCGCTCGGGAACGCAAAGAGACCGGTCGAGATGCACGGAAAGGCGATCGAGACTGGTGTGTTGAAACCAGTGGTCTTGAGCAGCAGGTCGAGCGAGCTCGTGTAGCACGACTGCAGCTGGTGACGCTGCACAGTCGTCGGCGCCTGGCCGCGTCGCAGTTGCGGACCCACCGTGTGGATCACGTACGAGCACGGAAGCGCGAACCCAAGCGTGATCTTTGCATTGCCTACGGGCTCATCCTTGATTTGCAGGCTCATGATGTCCTGACACGCAGTACGCAGACGAGGCCCAGCTTTGCAGTGAATGACGTTGTCGATGCACTTGTGCGTGGGCTGGAAGCAGCCGAGCAGCGCTGAGTTGGACGCGTTCACGATCGCAGTGGTGTTCAGCGTCGTGATGTCGCCCTTCCAGAGCGCGATTTGGTTCCACTGGGGCACCAGCGTCGATGCTGGTGAGTTAGCTGAAGAAGAAGCGACATCAGCAGCAACGACGCTGGGCAAGTTGAGCGCGTCGACGGGTGTCTGTCGGCTCTGCTCAATTGCGAGCAGCTCGTCCATCTGGGTGTACAATAGCTCTTCCCCTTCGAGCGCATCGTCGTCTGGCGCGGGTCGCATGACGAGCAACTGCTGCACGATTTCACGCACGTCACCCAAAGCCTCGCCCGCGATGTGGCGCTGCGAGTAGCCACGCTCCGCGAGCAGCTTCTTCGCGACAGCGAACACGAGCGTCTGGTACTTGGACGCGGTTTCCGAGGGTGCCATTGTGGAGATTGCCGATCGGGGTTGCAGCAAGTAAGATAGTGTGTTACTAGGGCTGGAGTCGTTCGTGGTGGAAGGCGAATTCGGAAATGAGCTGCTCGCTCGCTCGCGTCGCTTCAGATTTTGATGCGCATCAAAATGGGCAAATCGATTGTGCGTCACGTCGATTACTTCATCTTGAGGGTTTATATTCATGTACTGGGTTTTTATTAGCCAATCAGATGCTCGAATAGCGATGACTCGACAGTTTAAGTTCTTTTAATGCAAATCCCTCTCAAAACAAATATAGCTCCACTTACATTTTCGGACTTTGACGGATTGTTACAGTTCTATCACAAATTTCGTACTTATCCGGGATAGATTTGGATTTGTGCAGCTCTTGAAGATCCATCCACTTCTGGCGTCAAAATGGCGGAAGCGAAATGCGATCGCGACGGCGACGGCGACGCGAAGAGCATGTCGCTGGACGAGTTCAAACAGGAGATGTTTCGCTCGCTGCGCGACACCGGTACGGTCGAGATGATCCGGGTGCGTGCGCTTGAGCTGCTGCTGTCCCAGTTGCGTCTTGTGAAGAGCTCTTTCAATGTCTCCCTCAAACAAGCATGGTATTCCATGTGTGGCATTCATCTTCGTTGTGTACAGGCGCAGCTGCGGCGCAAGTTCATTGAGAAACTACAGCAGCACGGCATGAAGGACCGCTTCGTGTCGACGCTCGACGAAGGCGATGGGCAGTCCAAGAGTGGTGCAATCAACAACGAGTCATTACCAGGAGATCTAGAGACGAGCAACAACAACGTCGTTAGCGCTACTGTGAGTGCGAATGCGAATCGCATGCACTGGAGCGGCGACGAAAAACTCGTGAACGGCTTGCTCGTCGACTACTTTGCCAAGAAAGCGCTCGAGCACAGTACCGCAGTCTTTGTACCGGAGATCGGCGGCGCCAAGAACTACGTCGCAGTCGACACGATCCTGCAGGTACACATGCCATTGTACAAGCGGGTCTCTTGCTATTCGTAGTACCGTAGGAACTTTGCTTGATTTCAAGGTGTTTGAGCGGTTGCTGATCCAATTGGTCCTTGTCATCGTTATTTGGCAACCAGATGATGAACCTGCGACCCGACCAGCGCGACAAGTTCGTACGTCCTGAGCTGTCAGTCGTGCGTGTGTTTGTTAACAACCAGTGCGCATCTGTACTTTGTCTAAGTTAATGATCCCTTTGCGCTCAGGACTCGCAGACGCTGAGCAAGCAAACGCCGCTCGTCGTACTGCTGCTGCACGAGCTCTCGCGCCACCTGTCGACACACACGATGGACTCGGCCACGCAGACTGCGTTCGACTGTCACGACCACCGATTCGCACTGGGTAACGAACTAACTCATCCCTCTAGCCCTCACTAGTTAGGTTATGAACTCTAGGCTGACTAACGCTCCTTTATTTCTCTCTTGGCGCTCATAGAGAACCAGCTTCGACGCGTCGAGAGCGCGTACCTGACCGAGTGCGAGAATCAGAAGAACGCGCCAGCCAAGTTCCTCGAAGAGCGCATGCTGCAATACCAGAGCGAGTACGACGCGCTCTCGGAGAAGCGCGTACAAGAAGAACTCGAGCGGTTCAAGACCATGGAACTCGCGCTCATGCGCGTCGAGGAGCGCAAGAAGTACGAACGCGAGGCCGACACTTTGCGCTCTTCGCTGCTCCAGGAGCAGCGCCAGAAGAGCGAGCGGCTCCAGGAAAAGGAGCGCGACCTGGAGCTCGTGTTCGTGGCCAAGCGCACGGAGCTCGAGACATCGCTCTTTGAGACGAGGCAGTCGCTCTTTCAGGAAATGGAGAAGCTCCGCGTGAAAGAAGCCCAGCTGCAGGTCAAAGTCGAGAGCGATTTCAGGAAATTTGCGGCGGAGAGCAAACGATTGCAGCTATGGGAGGAGACTGTGCGCACCCAGGAGAAGAACATGGAGCGCCTGGTGGAGCAGGCGATCCGCGAGAAGGAGCACGAGCTCCAGCTCGAGCGCAGCAGAGTGAACCATGCGCTAAAGGTGAGAGAAGACGAGCTGACTGGGCGTGAGGCTGTGGTGGAATGCGAGAAAGAGGTGGTGAAGACCGAGAAACTCAAGCACAAGGCGCTTATGGACGACTTGACTCGCATGGAGGAGAGCTTGCACAATATGGAGCAGGCGTGGAAAGACGCGAGTAAGGCTGTCGTGCGGCTCGAGAAGGAGAAGAATCGGCTGCAGGACAACATGGACGCGAAAGAGGCCGACACTGAGCGTGAAAAGAGCTCTCTGAGTCATTTAAGTGCCTCAAATGCTCGTCTGGTAGCTGAGAAGGAGCTCCTACAGCAAGAAGTCGAGCGGTACAAAGCCCAGGTATCAGAGCACGAGATCCTGATCAAACAGCTGACGCTGGAGCTCAAGGACTTGCAGCAGCAGCTGCTGGCGATCAAGATGAACGAAGCGAACGCGCTCGTGGGCGAGCGCAAGCGGTTCATGAAGGCGCTCGACGACGACCGCGAGCAGTTCCAGTGGAAGGAGAACGAACTGCTGGCCAAGCTGCGCGAGTTCCAGAGCCGGCTTGCCGAGAGCGAGGCCGCCGTCGAGAAGTTCCACAGTCAGTATGAGGACGAGAAACTACACGTAGAGTCTTTGCGGCAGGAGGTGGCGAATTTGAATGCGCTGCTGAGCCAAGCCCAAGCGACGATCAATGCCAAGCACAGCACGGTGGCCTCACATCGATTTTCTAGAGCTACTGGAAGTTCTACTGATGAGGGGGCTACTACAAGCGGTGGTGACTATGGCTCGGATCGACTGCTGATGGTGAAGATGATGGAGATGATGGCTCGAATCCAGTCCGGACCGCAGTTCATGCAGCAATATTCTCAGCCTGCGGTTGTCCAGCAACAACCAGGTGGTGGCCACCAGCCCGGTATACCAGCTATCTACCCACCATCGTACATTTCCCAGACGTCGCTTGAACCAGCAGTATCAATGACGACTCAGCCTCCAGTCGCAGAGAATGACGAAGACGACAAGAAGCTGAAGGAAGAGCAGCTTCGTATTGAGCGTGAACTGCTGGAGCAGCGCGAGTACGAACGGAAGAAAGCGGAACGCATGACACAAGAGGAGCAGGAGATTGCGGAGCGCAAGCGGCTCTTTGATGAAGAGTTGGTTCGTCAGCGGCAGGCGCGACTCGAAGAGGACGAGCGGTTGGAGACTGAGCGTCGCAGGAAGCTCGCAGAGGAGGAGCAAAAGATGCAGAGTGAGCTAGAGAAACAGCGCAAGGCGCTCCAGGAGACATCTGAGCTGCAGCAGCGACTTGTGGAAGAGAGGATGACAGCGGATAAGCAGCGAATGCAAGATGAGCAGGCGTACCACGAGCGCATGCGAGCTGAGAATTTGAGACTGGAGCAAGAGCTGGAGGTAAAAAGATTGCAGAGGCTTCAAGAAGAAGAAGAAGCAGAACAGAGACGCAAAGAAGCCGAAGCGAGGAAGCTGCAGCAACAACAGCAAGAAGAAGAAGAGGAGAAACGGAAGCGGGAGCTAGAGCGACAGCGTACAGAAGCAGAGGCTGCTGCGGCTGAGGCAGCTCGGCAAGAACGCGTGGAGAAGGAGGAGCAAGAGGTTCATCATCAAAAGGAACTGGAGATGCTCGAAAAGCAAAAGCGAGAGGAAGAACGAGAGCATGACAAAGCAGATCGTCGGGTGCTTGAAGAGACAAAGGAGCAGACGTTGGATGCTGAAAAGCGAGAAGAAGAAGAAGCCCAAGCGCTAGAGGCACCAGCTTCCGTGGCTGATTCGCGCACACCACTCGAGACTGGCGTTCAAGATACCATATCGGTGACTGGAAGCGCACCAGACTCTGAGCAAAGCGCAGATAACGACGAGGGTTCAGCGTCCGAGTCGACAACCGCTGCCGAAGACCCAAGCGAGTCAGTCGACAAGCTCGAGTCTGCCGCGAATGATTCAAGTGAAGAACCAAAGAACGAGCACGAAGAGAGTGAGATGGCGAGAAGCAGCAGCTTAGCAGCAGCAGAAGAGAAGAAACCGAGAGAACTGACGGAAGACGAGCAGCGCGAGGCCGCCGAGGAGGAGAAAAGGAAGCAGGCGGACGCGACCATGGACGTCTATCGACAGCGCGTGCTCGCGAGAAAAGCCGCCGAGAAGCAGAAACAGCTCGAGATGGAGGCCGAAGCCGCTCGCAAGCACCGAGAAGAAGCAGAGGCGGAGCGTCGTCGTCAAGATGAACACGCTGAGTCGGAACAGGAAATGGAGCTCTCGGGCGGATCGTTTGCTGAATCCAGGTACGAAGTCCCCTAATCCGGGCTGCGTTGAGATGGGCATTGAGAGCTGACAGTGTGGGATCTTTGTGTCCATGATTCGATTGTTGTTGGTTGGTTTGTATGAACAGCGCTGGCAGTGGCAGCGACTCGTTCTAGAGAGTAGGTGCCCCAGGTGAGATCGAATTTCTGAGGTTTTCAAGTACGAGAAGCGTCGAAAGTATGCTGTTCGTGAGGTTTCGATCTCCTTCATGAGCTCGAAACGACGCGACCTTTCCACACACTCTTCTTACATGCCCTGTACGTAACCTGGCAGTACTTCGTTTGGTTCACTGTTGTTGTTCACGAGCACTTCGCGGCGACAGCAAACGCAAAGAATGACGCTGGACTTTGAGGTTCGCACCACGCGCCGGCCGCTGCCGAGGCAGCTCGAGGTCTCCTCGGACTGGAGCAGCAGTAGTAGCAATGAGGCGGCGAAAGCGACTGCTGCCAGTGGCTCTTCATCATTGGCCAGAGGTGCAGCAGTGAACTCAGTGGCGTCGCCGCAAGGTCGGCTTGCAGCTCGAGGCGCATTTCCACCGTCGTACAGCGCGAAGATGCCAGTGAACCGCTATGACGTGACCCCGCCAGTGAACAATCAGGACGAGTGGCGGTATAGCAAGGCGCCAGGGCCGCGAACGAGCTACACGAGTGCGTCGTTCGAGAGCGATCGAAGCCTGGAAAGTCGGCGCTTTAGCTCGTTCTCCACGGCTGCAAGTGACGAGTGGAAGCCACGAGAAGGACATCAGAACGTTGGATCGTGGGACGCGAGCTCGATGGGAACGTCAGCGTCGAGTGAGCACCGCCGTTTGTCCTCCTATTATTCGCGACAGAAGCCGAGCAAAGACGACGACGATTCACGCGACAACCAGCGAGAAGATGAGCGAATAAGGTTCGCTGGACGACGTGATAGCTTTGTCGACGTATCTCCACTGCGATACCAGCGAGAAGAGATGGCCAGTACACGTGGCAGCAGAGGCCACTATCGCAAAGAAAACTCGTTTGCAGCTCCTTCAAAGTCAATGAGTGCCTCACCACGAGGCAACAGACCGCCGGGGGAGCTGAACCAAGAGCGGCCGTTCTTTTCGCCGTTCCGCTTAACCGAGTCAACGAGCTCCACGTCACCTGATAGCAGAGCAGAGTCCGAAGATAGAGACTCGGAATCTTACCAACGGTTCTTGTCAAGGCGCCACATGGGCGATAACGACAGCGACAGTGAAAGCGAGTCCAAGACCCACGACTCTTTCATGTCATCGTCGCGTCTATCTGCTGATGGGCGGGGGTCTGAAAACGGCGTGAAAACGCGGAGAGTTCTCTTTCCACCACCGCCAGATTCACCAATCAGTGTGACACCTTCAGACTTCTCAAAGTCTCACGGACAATCTAGTCCACCAACTCTATCGCCGTCTTCACCATCCAAGTTCGTACCAGTGGCACGAACTTCACCGATGGACAGCAGAGCTCGCATTGAACCAACGTCAACAGCAGCAGCAAAACCATCATCAGATCCAATTGCGTCCATGGTGGAGCGCAGGGAAGAGCTCTACAGCTTTCGCAAAAAGATGCGCGAAGTCTTTGCGCGTGTGGATGAGATGGTCGACGCACATCGCGAGTACTTCAAGTCCGATCCTGGTTCTGGGACTCCAATCTTTGATTCGGAAGCAGCGAAAGAGGCCGAGCGACTCGCAGATGTCGTGTTTGCTGATCTCGCAGACCTTCGCGAACGATTTCAAGAGCTCGCAACGGATTTCAAGGACTCGGAGGCGAAAGACAAAGCTGCACGGTTGACAAAAGGTGGGGTGACGTCAGCGAGTAGTGCTGCACGCCGGGTTCGAAAGCCGCAGTCAGTGATGGCCAGTGATGATGGCGAGACGGATAGTAGCAACGACGACGGGAGTGCTGAAACACGGACAATATCAGCCCTAAGCAGCTCCAAGGCTCAGAGGCAGCCCAGTTCTTCCCCAAATACGCTACTCAACAATGCTGCTACCAATGCGTCTGCTGGCTCAGCCTCCGCATCAAACTCGTCCTCACCGATGTTCGCCTCGAGCCGCTTTCACAACCATACTGAAGAAGAACAGGAGGAAGATGGAGAAGTGACTCGCAGCACCGTCTTCTCCGAGGACGACGGTGACGACGACGCGGTCTCTGCGGCCATGAACGACAATTTCTCACAACTGTCAGCAAGAATGGGATCACGCATGACACCATTGCAACGGTACTCGACGAGTTCCAGTTTGCAATCCAAGAGCTCGGAGACCGTCCACAGCAGTAAAGGTGACCGGTCTGAGGATGGCAACGTGTTCCAAGGTACATTGGCGAATGCATTAGATATTTGTTGATCGATTGAGGAGTCCTCACAGCCTACTGTACTCTGTTGCTATCCCAGACTTTGACAAGCGCATGGAGGAGATCCGTGCGTCCTTGCACTCGATCGCCCGCGGCAGGAAGCAGGAAACAGCGCCACCAGCAGCAGCCTCACGTTCAAACCGAGAAGACGCTCCTATATCTCAGACAGCAAGGCGAGGCAACCACAACCAGGTATTGTCCTTTTGATTCCTGTCCATTCATTTCGCACCATGGCTATTGTACTACAGTATTTAGTACCAAGTGAGCTCTTGGAGAAAGTGGATCCACCATCGTGCTGAACTCTTTTTTCTTGTGCTCGTATCTTATGTGGTGTCTGTCTGATTACTATAGATGGCTGCATCATTCGTATCGAATCGAGTCAGAAAATCCAGCGAAATAACAAGACCCGACCAGGCTCAGATGCAGGGCTCGGACGACGGCGACCTACTTTCGTGTCGAGACAATGGCACGCAACACCTTCGTGAGCTCCTGCGTAAGCTCCAGAGTGAGAACAATGACCGAGAACGCTCACGGTGACACGCTGTTGACTTGGCGCTGCTCAATGGAGTTGGTCACGAATAGGCTTTTAGTGTGTTGTTGCTGCTGGTTACTAGGAGAACTGGCGAGCAACCGGGCTCTGTTGCTGGAACTAGTTTAATAAAACCACCGCATCGAAATGGCAAAAGCGCACGTTGAAGTTGTTGTTTTTCTGCCGACTTGTGTGATATACGTGAAGCGCGAAAAAGTTAATGTATCCATGTTACTGAAAAGCTCTGAACTCAAAGTACAGCCAAGAGGAGGGACGCTGTCCATCTGTGTCGCCAGCGCGCGCCGACCTTTGACTGGAAGGACGCGAACGGACGCTTTCGGCTTGCCCTCTCTTAAGAACCATGGAGTTTAAAGCTTGAGACTGCTCTGATCGCCAGCCCAAAATAGTCCACTCGAAAATGTCAAACGATCTTTTCTTCTTCGTCTCATCACGAATGAAAGTTGTTAATTTTTGGACGATTTGGCGCATAAATGGGTGCATGTTCTGTCTCTACATCTTTAGTAAAACGTAGCAAACTTGTCATAATCTGGACTGTTTTGTTCCAAGTTCAATACAAAATGCGGTTTCATGTACACGCAAAATTTCAGTAATACACGTTGCAGCCACTGCTAATTCGTATTGAGCCGTTTCAGAAGCGGTTTCGATATTTTTCGCGCTTCAGCAATTTTGCCGACGTTTTTTTAAGCAACCCTCAACTTTTTATCCGGACGGCAGGCGAGACACCTCGGAAAAGACATATCACAGATTGGTTGTTTCTTTGACTCGGTGAACATGGTGAAGCCGAGAAAGGCCTCACTGTTGCCAGAAGAATGTGTTTGCAAAGGGGCTTCAGTAAGATTTGGAATGCCTGCGGGACGTATTGTGGTTCTTCTCGATGGCTGAAGCCACAAGAGTGGGACCTCGACACACCTTTTTGGGTGGATTTTTCTCGTATCCGGATGACGATCCAACATCATCCTTTTTGTCTTCACAAACCCTTATATATAGCGTTTTATTTTGACTTACAAAATCTTCATCGTTAAATGAAACCTTGTAAATGTATTTAATCACTTGCAACAAAGTGGTACGCATGATTCTAGCACTATCTTTCTGAACATTTTATTATTGCGAGATGATGGGGAAAAGGCGAGACAGCGACGGCGTCTCCCGCGCAAAGAACAAGGAAGGCATGAGGCGCTTGATGGGGTCCGCCCCCCACCACCGAGCAACACACTCATTCTGAGATCCGCCCTCTAGGCCGCACACATACGCACGCAAGCAGTTCTCACTCGCCCAAGCGCAGTATCACAAGCATGCCGCCGCCAGCGCACGCGCACGCGGCCACGACGTTCGACCCGGAGACCAAATACCGCCTACTACTGCGTGTGCACTCGGCCGAGGACCTGCCGCACAAGTCGTCGCAAGGCGCGTACTGCAAGCTCTACGTGGGCGACACGGCCATGCTCGATGGCTCGCAGAAGAAGCTCATCAAGGGTGACAGCACGGGCGGCGACGACAACAATGCAATTGGTGACGGCGAGGACGCGCACCGCGTGTTCCGCACGCAGACCAAGGCCGCGGCGGTCTCGCCGACAACGCATAAGAACGAGACAACGTGGGACGAGACCTTTGAGGTGAGCGTGCGCGACCCGAACACGGAGGTGCTCAGTCTGCGCGTCAAGTCGCAGCACCGGTTCTACTGCCCGGTCATCGGCACCTTCGCCGTGTACCTGCACCACCTGCGCGTGGGCCACCAGGCGGACCAGTGGTTCCCGCTGCGGCGCGGCAAGAAGGAGGCCGGCAAGATTCGCCTTCACCTGTTGATCACACCCGAGCACGTGTCGCCCGGTGGTACCTGTGGCCGCGGCAAGAAGAAGCGCAACGGCTCCGACATGGCGCCTGACATTAAGGTCGCGCTCGCGGCCAACTTTGAGGCCGACCTGGCGATCCAGCGGCTCGTGGCCAAGCAGCTCAAGGACGAGGAGGACCGAAAAGCACGTCGACTGAGAGGCGAGAAGAGCGACGATGAAGATGACGAGCATGACAACAACCAGCGGTTCCGAGGCAGCGCGCGCGGGGCTAACGACGCCGTCACGAAGCAAATGGACGTCTTGTCGATCGCTAAAGTAAAGGAACCAACACAGGCGACGCTTGGCTCGGGACGTGGCGAGGTACGCTTCCCAGTGCTCCTGCCGCCATCGCCAAGTGCCCAGGACAACAGAGGCGACGCTCCTGTTATTAGTGCCTCTAGTGGCAATAATGCCCGACGCAGCGAGAACTTTGCACGCCTCAACCAGCTGGAGACCGTCGCGGTTGTTGTGAAGGAAGGCCGGCACCAGGGAGACGCCATGGGCTCACTCCGCGGCAACAGCTCGGCGCGGTACGCGGTCCCAGGGCTTGTTGCTGTAAGCACAAACAGTCACATCAGCCGATCCAGTCCAACAAGCCCAGTGGGCTCGGGTGCTCAGCAGCGCTCGGGCTACTTTGGTGCTGATACGCCAGCATCTCTGTCAGCAGCAGCAACGATAGCGAGCGGTGGCGAGAGACTGTCGGAGGCGGACCGCAACCGCCGCCGTAAGGAGAAGTTTGCGCACCTGAAGGAGCTCGACGCTGATCCGGTGCCGCACCTGGGCTCAGGCCGAGGAGGTGGCTCGTCGCGCAGCTCGCTGCCAAACACGCCCAGTAGCAACAACCACCGCCAGAGCCTCAACAGCCCAGTTGGCAGTGCGAATGGCAGCGCACGCCAGCACCACCCGGGGTTGTACTCGATCCCGAGCTTTGGGCCAGCGGACTTCAATCAGCGCAGCAAGCGCCACAGCGGGTCGTCCACGGACTCGGACTCGCTCGCGTCGGCCGCCGAGTACGAGCGCCGCATCGACCGCAAGCTGTGCAAGGTGCGCAAGCAGACGGAGAAGCTGAAGAAGATCAAGGCCCAGCTGCGCAAGTATATCCCGGATCTGACCGACTCGGACTCTGATGATGCGGCGTCGTCGGGGTCGTCAGGTGGCGAGAAGCACAAGAGCGCTCAGCGTCAGCAGATCAGGAGCTCAACGTCCACCTCCAGTGGACGCGATTCTGCTCAGCGCCACTACTTTTGAGCGAAATCGGCTGTTCTATTGCATTGAAGGCGTGTTGATACGATAGGAATGAAGATGTTTATGGAAAAATATGAATACGTCTGGTGGTGTCGTGACTTGCCTGCTGGTGAGATTAGATGAGCTGCTGGCATTGATGACCGTCAGCCCATCGTCTTGTCTGCTGTGCCGCTGAATCTTTCGCCGTGCGTAATAAAATACCCATTAAAATACAAAAGAAGCCAACTCTCCAGCTCAATTTTTCGGATTTATGTAACGATGGGTTCAGCAAGTTGCTCACTTCAACGCTTGTTAAAATGGGTACATATTTTAGCTAACCAGACATTTTTAACAACTTGCTTACTTGGACTTAGTCTTTTTCTTTGCTAAATCAGGGTTGACGCTTCCTCTATAGTGGGCAGTTTTGCTGATAAAGGCATGCTTGCGCCAACGAGAATGAAGGTTAAGTATGAGTCCGCCCGCCCACTGGGCTCTTCTCGCTCTCATTTTGCAATCCACCACATCGCGCTCACAGCTCAAGCACCCGCAAGCTCAACAACAAACGTCTTCACGACTATGAGCCGCTTGTCCACATCGTCGTCGTCGTCGCAACAGCAGGCGACGCCGTCGAAGATCGCTTTGCCGCCGACGCGCATGCTGCAGGATGCGCGCTTCAAGCTCTTCGTGCGTGTGCACTCGGGGAAAAACCTGCAGACGGTGACGCAGGGCACGTACTGCAAGCTCTACCTGGGCGACACGATCATGGTGAGCGGCAGCCAGTCGGCGCTCATGCAGTTCAACCTGCTCAACGACAGCGCGACGACCAAGGTCAACAACGCCACGGGTAAGACGAACCCGAATGCGAATGCTCAGTCAGCTCCGCTGGCGCACCGCGAGTTCCGCACGCACGTCGAGTACCCAACGGCACCGGCACACCCGGTCTGGAACGAGAAGTTCGAGGTGGGCGTGTTCGACCCGAGCAAGGAGGTCATCAGCATCCGCGTCAAGAGCCAGCAGATGGTCTACTGCCCGACGATCGGCGCCTGCGCGATCTACTTGAAGCAGCTCAAGCTCGGTGAGACCGTGGATCAGTGGTTACCGCTGCACAAGGGACAGCGCGCGAGTGGCCACATTCGCCTGCAGCTGCTGCTGTCGATCAATGAGAACGCACGTGCTATCCAGCAGCCCGTCAAGGCGGCTGTGAATGCGAATGCGGCAGTCACCGCACTGCAGAAGCAGCGCCAAGAGGAGTTGCTGCGTCAGAAGCTGAAGGCGGAGAAAGAAGCTGCCGAGCGTCGTGAGGAGGAAGAGCGACGAGCGCGGCGCAAGGCTGAGAAGGAGAAAGAAAAGGAGAAAGAGCGTCGCCGTGCAGAGAAGAAAAAGAAAGAAGAGGAGGAGGAAGAACGACGCCGACAGCGACGCAAGGCCGAGAAGAAGGAGAAGGCACGATTAGTTCTTGAAGAGCAAGAGATGGAGCGCGCACGACTCGCACATAAGGAGAAAGAGCGCGTGCTGCGAGCGATGCGCGCTGCTGACGAGTCCGAAGAAGAAGATAACAGTCGATCGAGTACGAGACACATCTACACGTGCAGTAGCGATGAAGATGGTCCGACAGTGATGGGCAAGAAAGCTGCTAAGCCTCTAGTGCAGCCGGTCGATAACCAAGTTGAAGACGGGATGCACCACGCGCTTGAAGACGCGGCCACGAAGGTCGTCGAAGCGATGGCGAACGCGGGGTTCGAGAGCGACGGCAGCAAGACGATCGAGTACGTGTCGGCGTCCGGATCGTCGTCGTCGTCATCAAAGCGAAAGTCGGTCTCCAAGACGAAGAAGAAGCCATCGAGTCGCACGAGCTCCAGGAGCTCCAGTAAGCTGAGCTTCTTGGCTGCTGCGCAGGCGATCGAGGACGAGATCCAGCGCGTGGAGCAGAATGCGCTGCCCTCAGACTCTTCCGATGACGACTCGGACTCGTCGTCCATGTCGTCGGAGGAAGAGCGAAGGCTGCTGCGCAAGCTGAAGGAGAAGAAGAAGCGCCGCAAAGAGAAGGCTGCCAAGCTCAAGGCCAAGCTCAAGAAGAAGGCCAAGAGCAAGAAGTCGAAGGCAGTGGAGTCGGAATCCGAGCTATCTTCGTCGTTGTCGTCCTCCTCCTCGTCATCGTCGAGCGAATCGACTTCCTCTGACGAGAAGCGCAAGCGAAAGGAGAAGAAGAGCAAGGCGAAAAGCTCCAAGAAGGACCTCAGCGAGAGCCAGAGCTCTGGAAAGTCGAAGAAGAAAGACTCGCCGCAGTGGACGGAGTACATCAGCACAGCCAACGACATGGCGTCTCTCTACAGCACACTCACTGGCGGAGGTGACAACCAAGACGGAGGAGGTATCCAAGCGATCTCGCAGCTGGATCTTCAACAGGATGGCGGAGGGATTGACTTGTCGTCCATGGGCGACTGGCTCCAGGGAGCAGCGTCCAGCGTATCGAGCTTGATGACGATGGACTCGTCCGAGGATTTTGGCGACGGGACTGCTGCTGCCGTGGGGCTCATGACTGCGGGTGTGGTGCCGATCGGGATGTATTTGGGCAAGAAGCTGCGACGCGCGTCGGCGAATTCCATGCAGCAGCATCAGGAGCAGACGCAGCAGCGCTATTCAGTGCAAATCAACTCGCTCCAGAAAGACCCAGAGCAACACATCAAGATGGCCATGGAGGCGATGCAGTATGCGAATGGCATCGACGACGACAACAACAACGCCTTAGACTATGAAGGCCAGCAAGGAGAGTCAACGTACTACTTCTAGAAAAACAGCAATGGTCAGCCTGAGTATGTATAAATATGTCTGGGTGTCAGTTAATCGATTTAAATTTGTAAAGGACACCAGTGATGAACTCAGACAATATATGCATCCCCACACCTTTGTTTGCGCAAGTCCGCTGGGGCTGCTCACTCCAAGCTGGACGCATGCACTTCGGCGGCATCGCTCCGATCAGACTGTCGACCACATGGGCTTGTTGGACGCTTCGAACAGACTGTTCTTCTCCGTGCGCAGGTTCATCGACGCAGCCAGGAAGTCGCACAAATCCGGTAAGCTCATCTCCGACTGCGCTCTCTTCACGAATCCGTTGTCGGCGAGTACCGGGTTGTCGTCCGCCTTGACGTTGAACGGGATCGAGAGTACGTAGCGAGCCAAACGGGCGAGGAAAGGGTACTTGATGCGCATGTTCTGCCACCACTCGAGCGGATTCGCACTCAGCGAAATGCGCCCCTCTTCCTGAAAGAACGAGACCTCGACTTCGAGCAGATTCGTCGACTTCGCCATCTCCAGCGACGACTTGGACGAGCTCAGCAGCATCTCTTCTTGGGCACACGACGCGAGGTTCGCCTGCAAGTCGTCCCAAAGGTTCTTGCTGTTGTTGTCCAGTTGCGCGTTCTCGTCGTCCAGCGACATCGCATTCTCAGAGAGCTCATTGTTGCTGTCCTTGTCTTTCATCTTGGTTCCCGCAATGTTCGCAGCTTCCACCTTCACAATTTCCCAATACTCGAGCTGCGGCAGCGCACCTTTGATGATGAACGGGCGTGTGCGAGGGTCCAGAAGCGTGGCCGACCATAGGATGTTAAACGTGTGGCGCTTTTGGTTCGTCCAGCCGGCTTCCGGGGTCAAGAACAAGTATCCAAAGCTGGCCGAGAGGTTCGCATACGCCAGATCCTTCAGCGCAACAATGTCTTCCGGAAGCTCCTCCACAGCCACGTCATCTTTCTTCGAGGGAGAAAGTCCTGCAACGTGGATCGGGCGCGTGTCGCGGAGCTTTTCCAGGAGCGTGATGATCGATGGGATGATCATGGACGATACGACAAATCGCTCCGCTTCCAGTTGCATCGTCGCGTCGGCGAATGGCTTCAGGATCGTCTTCAGGTACGCGATGCGAGACCACTCGTACTGCGACAGTGCTGCCAGCTGGACGAGCTTGGAGAAATCTGACAATCCTTCTCTGTGGATCGCAAAGTACCGCTGTAGCGTTGGCATCATCTCGAAGATCAGTGACAGCACGGGAGCAATACGTCCGAACGAGACCTGGGTGTCGCGAAGACTCGTGACGAAAATGCGCTCGTACACCTCGCGATCCATGTCCAGTTCCTCCAGTGCGATCTTCTGCAGCACTTTGCGGGACTTTCGCGATTGCTTCAGGTGCGCAAGCAAGTACGTCACCTTGAGGATCAAATCGCGGAGCGTGTGGCCGGTCAGCTTGGACGGCAGCTCTTCGAGAATCACGCTTGGCACCTCAGCCTCTGGCAACTCGTAGAAATCGTCAGCTACAGCGGTCGAGCTCTCGATGAATTCCCCGCCGTCGAGTCGTCGGTCGCTTAATCCAAGAAGCGTCGTCGAAATCGAGCTACCCAAACTGAATGTCTCGGTAATGTTGACGCCGTTGATCGTGGCCAGCATGACATTCTGAAGCAGCGACGAGACGCTCTCAAGGAACTCCAGCTTGTTCGTCGAACACAGCGAGTGGTAGTTGTCGCTCGGCGGGTCGATCGCCAGGACCTGCGGCATGTACTTGCACGGCACCACTCGCTCAACTGCTTTCTTCATCTCCTCATCGTTCAGTAGTTCTGCAGTCGTTGATCCCTGGTGATCTCCAACCGGGAGCACGTGGAGGCATCGTCGGAAGGCGTTGAACTCCTGGTCCAGACCAACGGCAAAGAGTGCAAGGAACCTCGACGCAGTCCCGCTGCTACCACTGGAATCGGAAATTTGCTCACCCGGTGGCGTCGCTGAGCCCGTCGACAGTGCACCCGAGTTACTGTTGCTCGGCTTCCACTCGGAAATCATCAAGTGCGCGAAATCCGTCATCTTCATCTGCATCAGCACGCGAACTTTCACTTCGGCTGCGAGCTTCTTGGCGTACCCGAACGCGATCTCCTTCCCGAAGATCGCAAAGCTGTTGGCCTCGTTCAGGTACCCACCCGATCCACCTGAGCACTCGAGCATGAGGTTGCGGAACGCATGGCTCGAGCAAACGTCGAACGGCAGCATCTCGTACAAGCAGAGGTACCCCATCGCTTCACGCACTTTCTCGGGGTTGAAGTTTCCTGCTGCCATGGCAGCGACGCTGGCGCGCTTTTGCCCAGGCTGTCTGTTAATTTGTAGCCCTTGTTGTTGCTGCTGCGGCTGCTGCTGGTGAAGCGCGCTGTCACTTGTAGCCATGGAGAGTTGGTACTCGTGGAAGAACTGGTCGCTGCGCTTCTGCTTCTTGGACGGTCTCTGCATCGCCAGAGGCGAGGCAGCAGACACGTCGTCTGAGTGATTGCGGTTGTCTTCAGCCTCATGTTGGTCCAGCAGCTTGTTGTGGACGTCTTCGTGGTTCTCCAGCAGTGACTCGTGGCCCTCTTCTTCCGCCAGCTCGGTCAAACTTGTACCGCTCGACGAGGTGGCCGTAGTTCCCGCAGTAACCTTCTTCTTGCGCCCACGTTTCTTCGCACCCACAAGCGTATGCATCTGCACGCTCTTCTTCTCGCCGGCATGCTTGCTGTACACCTCCGGGTGGTTCTCCTTCAGATGGCGCCACAGGTTCGACGTCACGCTCTTGCTGAAGCGCACGCACGTCTTGCGCTCGAGCTTTCCCTGCTGGCGGCACAGCTTGCACTTGGCGATCGACGACTCCTCTTTGCGCTTCAAGTGGAACCCGTCTTCAATGTCGTACCAGCGGTACACTGCAGACACGCTCGCCGCGGCAGACGGCGACGACGACGATCCATTCGCGCTTCGTGCACGTCCACCGCCTCGTGACGATCCGGAAGTCGTGGTGGTAGTCGACACCACCGCACTCGCATTGATTGTAGCGGCCGACGCAAACGCTGCACTCGCCATCATGGCTCGCAGCGATCCGTCGCCAACTGCACTGTCTATCGTCCCGTCTTCGACTGTCGTAGCGAGGCCACTTGCCCCACCGCTTGTATCTGCACCACCAGCGTCTTCCGACTCGGTGGACGATGCCGCAGCAGCAGCCGCGGCAGCAGCGTCGAGCATCATGCCGCCGTTGCGGAGCAGCTCCATGTGGCTCTTCATGTCGTCGCCTTCGATCTCGAGCGCCATGTCCGCGACGTCACCCGCACTCACGTCGTCGTGCGCCACCGCCGCCTGCGCGTCCACGACCACGACCACGTCGTCCTCGTCGATTTGTTCTCCGTCTCCACCAGCGGCGACGGCGTCATGCTCGTCGCTGTCGCCGTAGAGCGCGGACGTCGCCGGGTCGT
This sequence comes from Globisporangium alternatum, assembly GCA_023334315.1. NCBI lineage: Eukaryota > Oomycota > Peronosporomycetes > Pythiales > Pythiaceae > Globisporangium > Globisporangium alternatum. The sequence continues at coordinate 294 of JAASGT010000349.1, read as the reverse complement.
CGTCCACTCCATCGTCGTGTCCGGCGACGCCGCTTGTGTCGTCCATGTCGAGCATCTCGAAAGGAAAGCAATTCAACGAGTGGGAGGGAAATGAATTGCTGCTGACCACACGAATCGTGCGGCAAAAAGGAAACGACGGCAATCTACAGTCGATTTTCAAATGTTCATCTGATGATAAAGCCATTTCAGCCGTATACTTCAAAAAGATGTCCTGCTTTAGAAATGCTGTCTGTAAAACAACCCACTTATACTTTTTTGACAGAAAACCCATGAGTCGAAATAGACTTTCACCAT
>JAASGT010000348.1:0-29011 GCA_023334315.1 Globisporangium alternatum | reverse complement strand
TCGACCAGGTCAGACGAAGGGATAGCGTCTGCCTGGGGGGAGTTAAGGCTAGAACGACACACAGATGCAGATATAAACTATCAGATCCAATATGCAATGCTAGCTTCAACCCTTTGATCAGTCTCTCACAGTTGTGTACCCTTAGCGTAATTGTTTCAGATTGGGTGGAACGTATACGAGCGTGAACGGATCACATCGATACTAACGCACTCGCTGGAGACACCTATGAGGGATCTCACGGGGAAGAAGAGTCGCTTTGTGTATGTATATTTACCGGCCCCAATACACAGGGCCTGGAGGGTAGATTCCCCTGCTTCCTGGATGAGCCACTACCACAAGCCTCACATAAGCTACTGCGTAACCTGGGTCACGAACGATAAGTAATCGATCCGCGCCTTATGCTAGAGTATAAGGCTCAACCCAAACGTTCTTCCTGAACAATGCGGCTGTATCTAAATCCGTGAACGTTCTCCACAAGCCGAGACGGACACTTCATTCACTCTCTCTTTCACTCTTTGCAATATGGAATACCTTCACTGTCCTAGAACTCAAGTAAATGGAGACAATATGGAGGACCTACGTCTGGGGTTGCACAGACGATCGGCCAGGTTTCAGGGTTTTTTTCACACCCTTCGCTTCACACACTAGGCACTCGCACACTGATACAGGCACGCTATGTATATACAGACACACTGATACACACGCTTACTGGTACGGGCTTCTCTTCCTCGCTCGACGGTCCAACGTACTGCAGGTTGTTGGACGAGGAGCTCTGCGGGAGGGAAGAGGGGAGCGAAGGGACTTGTGGGATTGGAGGGAAACTTGCTACTGATTGGTGGGAGCGGAACTGGCTCCCTGGACTCTCCAGGAGCCCATCCTGATCTCTTTTTAAGTACGGGAACGAACTAAGTACGAATCTAAACCTCGACGAGCTGACCTAGGAAACAAACCCAGGTGTCACTGACCTAGAAGGCTGACCTAGGTGGTTACTGACCTAGGCAGACCTAGGCAGACGCAAACCTAGGAACTGGGTGCGTAATCCTAGGATGTGCCTGAGCTAGGTGACCTAAGACACTTCTTGTTTTATGGATGATCCCACGCCGTCGTGACCTAATGCCGAGAGTCTGGGTGCGACTGTCAGAGAACCTGGAGGGGCCGGGCGGATCTTTCTTGACTGGGACGAGGGGCCGGCAGCGCGAGCTGGGGAAGAAGGTCTGCTCATTTGCGAACTTGACGATGACGACAAAGGTGAGTGCTTGTGTTGGTTGTGGCGCGCGCTGATGCGCTATATCACATCAACATGCAACCTCCATCTCGTAGAACTTGAACCATCACTCGCGATAGTCAATGCATACAAATAGCAAGTCAACATAGATTTATTATTTTGATCAGCTACAATTGGCAAATTACATATACGAGCAAAGTCTTTTACCTGCTCGCACCAGTCCTTTGACAACCAAAAGCCAACAACAGGGTTGAGTAGCGCAAGCAACGCAGCGATGGAGAAGCACCTGCGCGAGGCCGCGCTGCAGGAGAAGCGCCGGCAGGAGCTGGACCTGCTCAAGGAGCAGCGCAAGGAGCGCGCGAAGACCACGGCGACCGCCAACTTCAGCGGCAAGCAGAAGAAGCAGCAGCTGCGCGCGCGCAAGCAGCGCCTCACGACGCGCAAGGACGAGACCGCCAAGCTCGACGACGTCAACCCCGAGTACGCCGCGTTCTACGAAAGCGGCTCGGATGACGACGATCAGGCTGACGCAGCGGCCGCTGCTGGCGCTGTCGAGGACGAGATGCACGACACGGTCGGCGAGGACGCGTTCAAGCATGAGCCCGACTTCTTTGAGCGCAACAAGGACATTGCGCCGGACATCAACTCGCGCCTGAAGCTCACGGTGGCGCTCGGGAAGAACAACAAGGACGCCGTGGGCAAGGAACTCTCAAGCTTCTTCGTGAAGGAGACGAAGGAGCAGATCCAGCTGCGGCTCATGGAGGGCCAACTGCCGCTCGACATGTCGCTGCGCACCAAGCCGCTGCTCGCGAGTGAGATTGTGCGCGACCGGCTGCTCGACCACCCGAAGCGCCCGAAGTGGACCTACACCATGTCCAAGAAGAAAGGTAGGCATTGTGCTTTCTATAGGCTGGCATGGCTGTTGTGTGTGTGCTAACGTACTTGTGAACATATGAATGGCAGTGGACGACAACGAGGGCGTAATGTTCGACGAGTGGCTCACGGCGATCCACAGGAAGTACGAGAACGAGAAGTTGAACCACTTTGAGCACAACCTCGAGGTCTGGCGCGAGCTCTGGCGCGTGACCGAGCGTGCGACGCATGTACGTTGACCGTGTGATGTTGACTTGCATGACACCACACGAACCATCATCGACTGACTGTGACTGTGTGTTGCTTTAATCCATAGATTGTCATCGTGACGGACATTCGCAACCCGCTGATTCACATCCCGCCGTCGATCTACGACTTCGTCACGGCCGAGCTCAAGAAGCCCATGACGGTCGTGCTCAACAAGGTGGACCTCGTGCCGGCGGCCGTCGTGGAGCTCTGGAAGAAGTACCTGGCGAAGCGCTTCCCAAAGTGCAACTTCGTGAGCTTCTCATCGCGCTCCAAGGCCGTGCAGGGCGACACGGACGTGAGCAACCGCCGCCGCGTGCTCAGCAAGAAGCTCGAGGTCGGCGACGCGTCGGCGATCCGCGGCGCCGTGGACATCCTCAAGTCCTGCGAAGTCGACGCGGACATCGCGCAGAGCATCGCCGAGGAGCTCAACACGCTCACGACCACGGAACTCGAGTACCTGGACCTTTCGGGCAGTATCGAACCCGAGAAGGAGGTCAAGGGCAAGCGTCGCGCCAAGCGCAAGCAGAAGGTGAGCGCCAAGACGGCATCATCGTCGTCAACATCTCAAGCCAAGAAGGGCGCCAATGGCATGGACGTGTACCCGTGCAACCACTGCGGCTACAACGACGCCGTGATCGCATGCATCTCGTGCGCTTCTGCGTCGTCCGCCACCGCTCGTGCGGCTGCTACGGACGCTGGTGGGGCTCACACATTCACCACGGAGGCCGAGGCCGTGACCCACGGGTACTTGATGTGCGCGCGCTGCGACGAAGAGGAGCACGCGGAGCTCAAGAGCCACCGCAAGGTGCGTCTCCAGTCGGCGATCGTGGCCGAGACGACACCCATCGCCGAGGTGCACATGAACAACATCCCCAAGGTCACGATCGGCCTCATCGGCCACCCGAACGTGGGCAAGTCGAGCGTACTGAACGCGCTCGCCGGCAAGAAGATCGTGAGCGTCTCGCACACGCCCGGCCACACGAAGCGCCTACAGACGATCATGATCCACCCGGACATTTGCATCTGCGACTGCCCGGGCCTCGTGTTCCCGTTCGCGAACGTACCAAAGTACCTACAGGAGCTCTGCGGCCTCTACCCGTTCTCTCAGGTTCGTCCACAGTGGTTGCTTTCCAAGAAACGTCATGACTGGCTGTTGCTGTTGATGAGATTCTAATCGTTTGAGTGCGTTTTGTATGTGGCGCGTAGATTCGCGAACCGTACTCGGCGATTCGGTTCCTGGCTGAGAACGTCGCGCTCGACAAAGTGCTCGACCTGAAGCTGCGCACGCAGCTCTTTGACGGCATTGAGGAGGAACTGGTGCGTCCGGCCACCGTGTTGGGATGTCATATCGTGGCCAGCAGTCTAATGTCTAACATCTGGATTTTGTGTGTCCTTAGGAGTGGACGCCGTGGACGATCTGCGAGGCGTACGCCGAGAAGCGCGGGTACCGCACGGACCGCCGCGGCCGCCCGGACCACCAGCGCGCAGGCTCAGAGCTCATTCGCGACACGGTGGACGGCATCATCCCGCTCTTCTTCCTGCCACCCAACTACACGGGTAAGGACGGCGCAGCCAAGACGATCAAAGACTTCCAGGTTCAGCAAGAGGATGAAGAGCACAAGGCGTCGGAAGAGGCTACTGACAGAAAAACTGAAGAACTCGAGGTAGACGCAGTGGAGGACGAGGCTTCGGATGAAGACGACAGCGAAGATGAAGCACCAGCACTGCAACAGAGCAGCACGAAAGCTACGAATGGCGTGGTGAACGCGTTCAGCCTGCTGGACTCGGACTCGAGCGACGACAGTGATAGCGACTAAGTCCATCGCGAGAATAGCTAGAGCCGCTTGAGGCGGATAGAGATTTTTTGTGAACCTACCCTCCATTTTCCATTAATCAATTCGAGAGAACTCTTGTCTTCTAATCCCCGAGACTTGCCAGAGTTACCACCGTTGTGGGTGGTCGGTCAATCAATCAACCATCTGAGCATTCGAGCTACCAGTCAAAGACTTTGCAGGCGTAGCGTGAAGTGTGGTTCGTGATCGTGGACGCAAGCGGCAGCGTGCTGCTGCCAGAAGGGTTGGCTCGCTGTGGAAAGCCGATAGCTACCAGTTGATGTCAAGCGAACACTGTCGGGCTCACGAGAGGTATCGCAAGTAGGAGCACGACAGCAAAAACAATCGGCTTGCTCTCACGCGAGAGACGCACGGCTTCTACGATACGCTCAATGTCGAAGTGCCAGAGGTGAACATCGTCGCTGACTCAGTCTCCATGTCTCCAGTCGAAGGCGGCAGGTACGAGGTGATGTATCTATCTATCTGTCGAAGCATAGTCGGGGCGAATGATCTCTAACAGCCTGTGCAACACCGAGGTGAAGCTCAGAGCTCTACGAATGGCTCGCGTGGAAGGCCAGGCCGATTGGGAAGAGCTGGGGAGATTAGTACGATATGAGACCGGCGGTGGACTGGAAAATGAGAGTTGGGAGGCGCACTGGTGCTGTTGTCGTGATTTCGTTATGATAAAACTAAGAGAGGGCCACGTTTGACTCGAGACCTACGACGTCTTTAGAACTCGCGCTCGTGGGCCCAGAACTTGAACGTGCGGTCAAAGCCGCAGGACACGACGTGCTTCTCGTCCGGCGCAAAGTCGGCGCTCATGACCTTCCCGTCGTGGCCCTTGAGCGTCGCCATGAGCTTCCAGTCGCGTGTGCGCCAGAGCTTGACGGACGCGTCGTAGGACGCGCTCAGCAGCAGCTCGCTGGACGCGGGTGAGAACTTGACCTCGGACACCAGGTTGCTGTGCGCCGGGATCATGTACGAGCACTTGCGCTGGCGCAAGTCCCAGATGCGCACGCTGCGGTCGTCGCTGCCGGACGCCAACATGTACCCGTTCGACGAGAAGCTCATGGACAGGATCTGCTTCGAGTGGCCCTGCAGCGGCATGATAGCCTTGCCGGATCTCAAGTCCCACACGCGGCCGATGCCGCTCAGGTCGCCCGTGGCCGCGAGCGCGCCGTCGTTCTGGAACGCGATCGCGTACACCTCCTTGTAGTGGCCTTCTTGCAGCAGGAGCTCCTGAGCCGTCGCGACGTCCCACAGGCGCCACGTGTGGTCGAAGCTCGTCGTGCCCACGTAGTCGCCCGACGGGTGAAACGCCACTTTGCCTAGCCGCGCGCGGTGGCCCTTGAGCACTGCAATTGGCTCGGCACGTGACGCGGACCAGAGACGCGCAGTGCTGTCGGCCGAACCACTGCACAAGCACACAGCGTCGGGCCCGTCCGACATGTCGGAGAATGCATTAGACGGATGCCACGCGACGCCCGTGACGCGGTCCTCGTGGCCGCGGAACACCTTTACCTCGGACGCATTCGCTGCGTCCCACACTTTGACGAGGCCGCTCCAGGAGCCCGTCGCGACGTGCGTGCCGTCCGATGCGAACTGGACGCTCGAGATCGGTCGTACGTCGCCATTCTGACTCGACACGTTGATCATCTTTTGCGCCGTCGCATATAGCTCGGCGGCATGGCGGTCCGTCGCATCGGCAGAATCGGTGGCGTCTTCTCCGGGTCTCGCAGCGCTTCGCTCCAGTCGCTGCTGACGTAATCGCTCGGCGGTCCGCGTCGCCGACATCGCAAACATCGCTGTCCGCGCCTGCTTGAGCTCTTCATTCTTGATCGGGATGTAGAACAACTGGTCCTCCTGCTTCACGTTCGGGTCGCTTGTCACGCTCTGTGCGTCTGCCGATGTGGCTGATGTGGCTGCGGCGCTGGTGAAGTGCGCCTCGAGCGGTCGGCCGCCCTGCTGCTGAATGTCCTGCAACACCTGGTGCACGAAGCCCGTTTCCTCTGCCTCCAGCTCCAGTCGCGACAGGATCTCGCGCAGCCGCTCACGTCGGTCGGCGGGACGCTCACCAAAAAGCGTGATCGGCTCGTTGAGCTGGCGTAGCCGCAGGATCACTTCGTCCACGCTCGTGGGCACAGAGATGTTGCGCGCGCGCTTCTCGGCCTCGATGCGGCGCAGCAGCTGCGCGTGCTTCTCCTGCGCGGCCTTACTGCTCTCTGAGAGCTGTAGCACCTCCTTCTCGACCAAGTCCGACACATTCACGTTGCCTGCGCGGATCGCGACGTCGAGACTGCTCACAGTGCCACTGCCGTTGCTGCTGGCGTTGGCGTCACGCCGCACGCTCGCAGGCACGAGATCGCTCGCGCTCGCATTGATCGTGCCAAAGTAGATGCCCTTGCGCTCCGTCATCGCTGCCCAGAGAGAGGCTAAGAGGTCGCGCACGCGTATGCACCTACCTTACTTGGGGCAAGCCGAATTGGTTGGGAGTAGCTCAGCAAAATGCAGCAGGGTCTACTGTTTTGGAGGCAACTGGTGCCTCCAAAACATCATTTACACTTGGAAATTGTAAATATATGTCTAGCCTCTGAATAGTTTTCAAGAGGTTTGCATTGTCATACAATTATCGAATAGAGCCCGGTGCAATAAATAATGTAGAGGTATTACGATCTCCGCCTCGGAAAACCGACTTGAAGCGACCAGTGCCAGTGTTGATGACATCAACGACAACAGCAATGGAGATGGTGTCGGCAGCAAGTGGGGCGACTGGCGCTTCTGGGATGGCGACGGCGCTCGAGGCGTTCCAAGGGAGTGATGAGTGGGTGCGCGCACAGCTGGAGCGGGACGCCGTGAAGGCCAAGCAGCGCGAGCTGCGCGACGCCGACCCAACGATCATCGCGCCCTTCAACCGCGACGAGTTCACGCAGCGCGTGCATGTGAGTGATGTGACGCGGGCTCTTGTTTGCTTGCTGTCATTGTATACCTACTCATCTGTGCTGTGTTTGTGTACGTGCGTGTATGTGCGTGTATGTGTAGCAAATTTTGGATGGCGACGTGAGCGACGGCTTCGTGATCGGGCTCAAGCGGCGCCGCGAGTTCGCGACGCAGCTCTGCGAGGACTACAAGTACTTTACGGAGGCGCAGAAGCTCGAGCTCGTGCTCGCGCTCGCGGTGGACCTGGGCATCCAGGACCTGTCGCTCATGGTCAAGACGCTGCCGTCGATCCCGCGCTCGAACCTCGTGTTGAACGTCATGGCGGCGGCGCTGGGCTTCAGCCGCAAGAACGACCCGACGATCTCCAAGAGCATCAAGCGCGGCCTCGTGCCGCTCACGGAGCAGTTCTTCCTCATCGTTGGCTCGATCCCGCCGGGGCCAAAGTTCCTCCTGAAGCTGCGCGTGGACCTCGCGCGGCTGATCAAGAAGTACGAGAAGCAGCTACCGAACGCGAGTCTCCAGGCGCTCGACTTTCTTGACACCGTCATGCGCGACCTGTTCGCCACGCAGGCGGGCATGCGCTTCCGCCGCATCGACATGTCGTCGGAGAAACTCGTTGCGTTCGTACTCAAGAACGAGCGCGTGCACACGTTCCGCAGCTGGAGCGACCTGCAGCGCCGCATCGCTGGGCCGAACCGATTCTGCTTTGGGCTCTTCCACTCAAACATGCCAACTGCTCCTCTCGTGTTTGTCCACGTGGTCGTGACCGATCACCTGTGCGACCGCGTGGATCCGATCCTGGACGAAGACACGGTGCTGGTCAACAAGCCGTCGCACATTGTCTTCTACGCAATCTCGAACGCGAACGGCGGTCTTCGTGGCCTGAACATCGCGAGCCACTTGCTGTTCCTGACGATCCAGCGCATGAGCAGCCAGTTCCCCGAGTGCCACACCTCCGCGACGCTGTCCCCCGTCCCGGGCTTTGGCAACTGGATCCGCAAAGCGCTCAGCAGCGTGGCTAGCGGCCGCTCGCTCTTTACACAGGAGCAGAGCCAACGCGTGTCGATGAAGTTTGGCGTCAACAAGCACGCGCTCACGAAATGGATGCTCAAGCGCCTGAGCTCGCCCGAGTGGCATAAGGACCAGCCGTTCGTGGATACGATCCGCGACGTGCTCACGTCGGCATGCGCGCGCTACATCCTCTTTGAGCGCAAGGGTGACAAGATCCTGAACCCCGTGGCGAACTTCCACCTGCAGAACGGTGCGCAGGTGGAACAGGTGAACTTTCTCGCGGACCTGTCCCCCCAGGCGCTCATGACGTCGTGTTCGATGATGATCAACTACCGGTATGTGATGACGTCAATCGATGTCACGTCGGTCTCGTACAAGCGCAACTCTCTGGCCGCGCTCTCACCTGCTGTCGCGCGGCTCGTGCTTCAGAGACCGAACAGCCTCGTGGACGGTAAGAATTTGCTCTGCACAGGTCAAATTTTGTGAGATTCTCACGTGTCTTTATGTGTGTCGCTCGTTGCTAATGCAGCGATCGAGAGCCTGAAGGAGAAGCGGAACATCCCGCTGTTCGCGTGCGTGTACCAGCGCGGCGAAGCGATCTGCACGCGCGGCAAGCTCTCGACTGCCGTGTATATCATCAGGTACAATGATATTGTCGACTGTGACGTTATAACAGTGTCTGGGTCCACTAACAATTTCCATCATGTGCAACCATTTTGTGCTTGTGTGAACAGCTCTGGACGTGTGCATGTGCACTCGGCGCATCCGTACTCGCTGCATGATGGCGCGGTCATTGGCGAGAAGGAGGTCCTGAACGGCGAGCCCGTGCCGTTCACTGTCAAGGCCGAGACGACCACACACGTGCTGCTCCTGCCCAGCGCGGACTTCCTGTTTGTCAAGCGAGAGGCCAGTGGTGGGCTGGCTGCTGCTGATGGCAAAGTGTATGGCGTGAGTATCAAGCAGCAGCCTCAACAGAGCAAGCTGTAACTGGATTGAATGCCCGTCAATGAAATGCGAGTTTATATATTTTCTCGTCATACAGGCAGATCAAGCGAGATACAGTCTCGCCTTCCTGTGTATTAAATGAATCGTAAACGCATGTGGATGCCGCCCACCTATGCCGTACCGCAACAGTTTGGCTCCACAGATACAAACAACCTATTCGTTACTTGGCGGCCTTGAGCGGCAGGTCTTCGAAACGGAGCGTGCCGTCCTTGAGCGCCTCGATCTCGTTCTTCGTGAGGAAGCGCCCACCGGGACCGCGCGGACGGCGCATGGCGTGCTTGTGTCGGGACTGGTGCAGATACGCCTTGCGCTGGCGCGCGTTGCCGAGCTTCGCCTCGAGCTTGGCGCGCTGCTGGCGGCGGATCATGATACGGTGGTACTGCTTCGCGTTCACGTATACGGGCTCTTCTTCCGCCGCGACTTCGCTGGCGGGCTGGGCGGCCATCCGTGTAAATAGTGCTGGGTTCATCTGCGTAGGCCAGAATATAGACATTGGGACAGATGATTGTGAGATGATGGCCATGAGGAAAGGGCGCTATCGAACGTACCATGAAGTGCGGCATCATGAGCATGTTGTTGTTGTACATGGTCCGCCACTGCTCGTTGTTTGGTTGTTGTTGCTACATGAGATAAACAAAGCACGGTGCCACTTAGTGTCCTTGGCTCTCTTGTCTGGATATGGCTCTACAGTATTCCGTGAAGCGCCATCGTCTTCCTACCATCTGCACATAAGAAGCACCAGCAGGAGTGTTTGTTAGCATATCCACACCAGACCTCGATACAGAGGCACATTCTACACAGAGAGACATACCATTTGCTGGAGGAACTGGTGCTGCTGTGACTGGTACATCGCGAGGTGCGCCGCCTGTGCGTCGCCCACTTGCTGCTGCTGCTCTGTCGATTCCATGATTGTTATCTGTTCAGCCGCGATGAATTAGTTAGTCGGTCTAGCGTTTGGTGGGCTCGTATAAGACTGGGTGGTCACATGGGATGGGTACGCATCGAGCGTAGTGTATGTCACTTGGCAAAGCTGCACAGACAAGAAGCGCCACGCACGCGCGCACCCATATCGAGAGTGACGTCGCACTAACCTGGAAATTGGAGCTGCTGCGTTTTCGTTGGCTGATCGACGAATGAGAACGCGCGGTTCTAATTTATCCGCAAAAGCGCGTATTCAAACAGCAACTATGATACAAGAAGCGCGCTTCAAATTCACTCACAATTTCCATTTTGCTTTTCCACAATACAGGACCCGCACTTAATAAAAGCCGGGTTTCCCTTCAGCGGGCTTTTAATTAAAGCGAGTCTCTCCAGCGAGCTCCACGTCAAGCCACGTTCGCCTTGAAGCCCGCCCCCCTTTTCGCCCCCATACTGAAGCCCAGTCAGTTCTCCATTTTCGCAAGATCCGGGCAAGATGCTGACCAAGTTCGAGTCCAAGAGCAACCGCGTGAAGGGGCTGGCGTTCCACGTGAGCCGGCCGTGGATCCTCACGTCGCTGCACAATGGCGTGATCCAGCTATGGGACTACCGCATGGGCACGCTGCTCGACCGCTTCGACGAGCACGACGGCCCCGTGCGCGGCGTGGACTTCCACAAGACGCAACCGCTCTTTGCGTCCGGCGGCGACGACTACAAGCTCAAGGTCTGGGACTTCAAGCTGCGCCGCTGCCTCTTCACGCTGCTCGGCCACCTCGACTACATCCGCACGGTGCAGTTCCACCACGAGTACCCGTGGATCCTCTCGTGCTCGGATGACCAGACGATTCGCATCTGGAACTGGCAGTCGCGCTCGTGCGTCTCAATCCTCACGGGCCACAACCACTACGTCATGTGCGCCGCGTTCCACCCGAAGGACGACCTCATCGTCTCCGCGTCGCTCGACCAGACCGTGCGCGTGTGGGACACCACAGGCCTGCGCAAGAAGACGGTGCGCGGCGCACCCACGTCGATGGACGACGTCGCCCCCGTGCGCGCGAACAACCACGACATCTTTGGCGCGAGCGACGCAATCGTCAAGTACGTGCTCGAGGGTCACGACCGCGGCGTCAACTGGGCGAACTTCCACCCGACGCTGCCGTTGATCGTGTCGGGTGCCGACGATCGCCAGGTGAAGCTCTGGCGCATGAACGAGACCAAGGCATGGGAGGTCGACACCATGCGCGGCCACACGAACAACGTATCGTGCGTGATCTTCCACCCGCGCCACGAGCTCATCATCAGTAACTCGGAGGACCGCTCGATCCGCGTCTGGGACATCTCGAAGCGCATGGGGCTGCAGACGTTCCGCCGCGAGAACGATCGCTTCTGGATCCTGCAGGCCCACCCGACGCAGAACCTGCTCGCCGCGGGCCACGACTCCGGTATGATCGTGTTCAAGCTGGAGCGCGAGCGTCCGGCGATGGATATCCACGAGGGCCGCGCGTACTACGTCAAGGAGCGCTATGTGCGCATGTACTCGTTCCTGGACGGAAACGACGTGCCAGTCGCTGCGATCCGTCGCACGGGCACGGCTGGCACGGGCATGGGCAACCTGCCGCGCGCGCTGAACTACAACCCGTACGACCCGACGTCGTCGACGACGAGCAGCATCCTGATGACCACCGACGCTGAAGGCGGCTCATACGAGCTCGTGACCTTTGGCCAGGGCTCGAATGGCGAGACGTCGGACTCGAGCCGCGGCCCAGGCATGTTCGCTGTCTTCGTCGCGCGCAACCGCTTCGCTGTGCTCGACAAGTCGCGCCATATTGTGATCAAGAACTTCCAGAACGAAGTGACGAAGAAGATCACGCCACCGAACGGCACGGCCGACGGGCTCTACTTTGGCGGCATCGTTGGCCGTGTGCTGCTGCACATTGACGACAAGATGGTGCTGTACGAGACGCAGAGTCGCCGCGTGCTGGCCGATGTGCAGGCCCCACGCGTCAAGTACGTCGTGTGGAGTCCAAACTACGAGTACGTCGCGATGATCAGCAAGCACTCGATCGTGCTGGCCGACAAGCAACTGAACCACTTGAGCACGATCACCGAGTCCGTGCGCATCAAGAGCGGCATTTGGGCGAACTCGCCCGAGGAGATCTTTGTGTACACGACACTCAACCACATCAAGTACTCGCTCACGAACGGCGACAGCGGCATCATTCGCACGCTCGATGTGCCTGTGTACCTGACGCACCTGGAAGGCTCGAAGCTCTACTGCCTCGACCGTGAGGCCAAGATGCGCACGATGGCGGTGGACCTGACCGAGTGCGAGTTCAAGATCGCGCTGAGCAAGAAGAACTACACAGAAGTGATGCGCATGGTGCGCCACTCGCGTCTGTGTGGCCAGGCGATCATCTCGTACCTGACCAAGAAGGGGTACCCAGAGGTCGCGCTGCACTTTGTGAATGACGAAAAGACGCGTTTCAAGCTCGCGATTTCGTGCGGCAACCTCGAAGTCGCGCTCAACTCGGCGTACGAGCTGGACGACAGCAAGTGTTGGCACCAGCTTGGCGTCGAGGCGCTGCGCCAGGGCAACATCCAGGTCGTGGAGATGGCGTACCAGCGCACCAAGAACTTTGAGCGCCTCTCGTTCCTGTACCTGGTCACTGGCAACCGCGACAAGCTCAAGAAAATGCTCAAGATCGCGGAAGTCCGCAACGACATCATGTCGCGCTTCCACAACGCTTTGTTTTTGGGCGACGTCGAGGTTCGTGTGCTCACGCTCGAATCCGCTGGTCAGTTTGGCCTCGCGCTGCTCACTGCTGCCACGCACGGCTTGACCGAGCATGTCGAGCGCTTGAAGGCCATCTTGGCCGAGTCGAACCCTGCTTTCGACGCGGACGCCTTCCTGGCTCGTGAGACCCGTGCCAACGCGGCGTTGCTCTCTCCTCCTGCATGCGTGAGCCAGATCGAAAACGAGAACTGGTCACAGGTTCAGATCAACGAGCCAACGATCCAGGACCACGCGATCGCTGCCGAGAAACGCGAGGCTGAGCGCAGCGCTCAGCGCCAAGATGCCAGCAGTGGCAACAGCGCCAGACGTCCAGTGGAAGAGCGTCCAGCGCGCAAGGCGTCGATGGACTTGACGCTGGATGCCGGTGATGCCTGGGGTGACGACGGTGACTTGGACCTTGATGACTCGCTGTCGTTGGGCCGCCCGTCGCTCGATGATGCGCTGGACAACGATTTTGGATCGTTCGGTGTGGATTCTGGTTTCGTTGCTGCGCCACAGCCTGGAACCAGCCTTGCGGTGCAGTGGGTTCGCAACTCGTCTCTCGCGGCCGACCATGCTGCGGCTGGATCGCTTACGACGGCGATGCAGCTGCTGCACCGTCAAATCGGTGTGGTGAACTTTGAGCCGCTCAAGCCAGTGTTCATGCAAGTGTACTCTGGTGCGGCTGGCTCTGTGCCAACGCAGCCCAACTACCCACCAATCCGTGTGTGGTTGCAGCGCAACGAGAGCAGCCAGCCTGCTGTCGCGATTTTGTTCCCACAGCTGGTTGAGACCCTGAAGGAGGCCTACAGAGCGTTCACTGGTGCGAAGTTCGACGAAGTGAAGAGCAACTGCGAGAACATCCTGTATTCGATCCCGTTCTTGGCTGTTGCCAGCAAGGAAGAAGCCGAAAAGGTCAAGAGCCTGCTCACCGTGTGCAGAGAGTACCTCTTGGCTTGCCGTGTGCGCTCCGAGGTCGCAAAGTTCCCGCTGGAGACTGACCCGAAGCGCAACATTGAACTGAGCGCGTACTTCACGCACTGCGAGCTGCAGCCGCCCCACCTGGTGCTCACGCTAAAGATCGCGATGACGAATGCGTTCAAGTCCAACAACTTTATCACTGCGGCGTCGTTCTGCCGCCGCTTGCTTGAGATCCAGGAAGTCGCGACCCACCCACGCCACGAGAAGCTTCGCTTGACCGCGCGTAAGGTGCTCCAAAAGGCTGAGAAGGAGGCCCGCAACGAGCACCAACTGGACTACCAGGACTCGAAGCCGTTTGTGCTCTGCGCGCGCTCGTTCACGCCACTGTACCTAGGCGAGCGCGACGTGCGCTGCCCGTACTGCTCGTCGGCGTACCGTCCCGAGTTCAAGGGCAGCCTGTGCGACGTATGCTGTATCTCGCGTGTCGGCGAAGAAACGATTGGCCTCGTGGTCACGACGGCGAATAATTAAATGTTAACGAAGCGCGGCGAGCGATAACTTTGTTTATGCATTTGCATCATTTTACTTGTTTGTCAAGTCTGATTGATGCACGCTGACCTCTTGGAATGTGGAAGCAGCGTCCGCAAGGTGGCGTGTTTTTATGTTCGAGCAGCAGCGATCGATCCCCATCGCACAACACGGTCGAACCAGGTGAGTCAACGGGCACATTGCGGCTTTTGTTCTTTCAGTAGCAGAGGCGCGTCGTTCTGGAAAATCGCCTCACCGTGTCAAGACCAACACGTATTACGATTCAAGAGAGCGTGCGCGATGCTCGTGCTCCAATGCAGTGTCCATGGGAAGAAGACGTCCAACTTTGTGATGAGAATTGACGAAGATGCCTCCGTGCTCGAGCTCATGGAGCTGATTCTTCGCGACCACCAGTACTCGATGCCCTGTAGCGCCGCGGAGCTGACGCTGTCAAGCGGCTCTCAAGATGGCGACAGGAGCAAATATACAGAGATGGACCGGACGAAGGCATTGAAAGAGTACTTTCCGTCGAGACTCAGCTTCCAGCAAGACGAGCTCTATCGCGTGCTGATCACGCTACCTGCGACTTTAAATTCCAATGCCGATGCAGCTTCGCCCGCGACCAAGAAACGAAAAGCGTCGAAGCTCGAGGGCTCTTTAGTAGATACAGAGGCAGCTAGTGAACCGGAGGAGGCGGAAATCCCCATCACGCTGCTCTGTGCGGCGTTTGGAGCTTTTGAAGACAACTGCAAGCATGGAGGAGTCGTCCACTTGACCAAGAAGGACTGCGAGCTCGTGTTCTTCCTGTGCTACGCTATGGGTGAGGACTACAGCAGCGATGGGGAGTTGAAGTCGGTTCTGAAGGATCTGATCGGAGACTATATCTTGGCCGACCACCCGGTGACCGTAACCCAACACCAGTCCCCACGCACGAGACCGGACTTTCCATTCGAGTTGAAGGTGCACAATGAGCGCACGAGTTCCAGCAGTGACATCTACTTGAAGAACCTTCCGAGCAAAGTGAGCAACGCTGTGCCACTGCCGTACTTTCTACTCGAGATCTGTGGCCCATTCCTGCGAGTCTACGGCGTGGTGAACACTGGTAAGAAGCTCGTCTGCGAGCCTCTGGTATCGAGCGTACCGTTGGTTTGGCTCGACAAGCTGAATCTGATGGAGTCGGTTGCTCGCACGTGTGTTGCACTGAAGATTGCGGTTCTAGAGCTACGAGCGGCGCAGTCTGAAGCATCACTGAGTGGCTCACCTGAAATGGAGTTCCCCTACAAAAGTACGGTGGTGATCTACGGCGAGCAAGTCACCATCCAGTACGAGGAGCGCCTCCAGGGACTTGTGTTCGTTGCCAGTGCACTTGAGTTTGACGGATACGCTGTGATCGTCAAGTTTGCCAAGCTACGATACGGGCGCGAGGTGCATGAACACTGTGCGGCAAAAGGGCTCGCCCCAGAGCTGCTCACGCACGAAGAACTACCTGGCGGGTGGCACTTCTGCGTGATGGAGAGGGTCGAGAGCCCAGTGCCGATCTGGAAAGTGGAGCGCAGCCTCGTCGAGCCCAAGCTGCGCGAGGTCCTGAGAGTGCTCCATGCTGCGAACTTTGTGCACGGCGACCTCCGCATCTACAACATCCTCTGGGACTCGGACACCCAGCAGGTCAAGCTCGTGGACTTTGACTGGGCAGGCGTCCAAGGCGCAGCCAAGTACCCGCCGTTCCTGTGTCCCGAAATCGCGTGGCCCAAAGGCGTGGAGACCAACGAGGTCATTGCGTTTGCGCACGACGCCATGTGGATCGACGAGTTTCTCGGCGCGTGAGTGGACTGCGCATCGGAGTCCGCAGATGCATTCTGGACCCATTTATTTGTGTTGTATCGGCTACCCACCACCACCCATTACGAACCGTATCTTTTTCTTATGTACCGTGTTGAAAAGATCCGCTCTCGACCAATGAGCGATGTCGTCACGAAGAGTCGTTTGCAATCCATTGTCACGAATTTGAGTGTCGTCTGAAATATCGGAGTAATGGCTCGCATGCGCTGTCGTGGCCGCTCTCGGCCCTGTGTGATACGCATGCTATGGGCGACTTGCTGCTACTCTCTGGCTCTGTTCACCTTAGCCAACGCTGGTGATCCAGATCCCCTTCCGCCATGCTCCACGGACGAGGAGAAGCAATTCACAATGAAGATCCTGACGAGCGACCCGCTCGGTCTGCGGCTCAGCGAGAAGCTCGAGGTGCTCGAATTCGTCGCTGATGCGCAGGGTCGAAGCCGCGCTGTCGAGGCGTCGGGGCTCGCGGAGATTGGCGACCGCCTCATCCAGGTCAACGACGAGTTGCTGCTCGGGAGCTCACTGGCGACCGCCGTGGCAGCACTCACGAGTGCGTCGCTGCCCAAACTGCTGCGCTTTCAGACCCATGACGGGCGATGCCAGACGCCACCCGCTCAGGTGGTACCTGCCAAGTATCACAGCGAGTCGAGAGTGCTGCAAGATACAAACACCAACATGCAAGCTGATGATGGAGGCGAACTACTAGAAGCAGCCCAAGTAGCTGTTGCAACGTACGACTACCTGGTACATCTGTGTGTCGATCTCACTGTTGCGTTGACTTTTGCTAACCGCGTGACGTCGTGGTGCTGACTGAGACCTCACTTGTTGATGCTTGCTGAATCAGCTACTTAGCCTCGGTGAGAAGGACTCGGAGATGACGTTCTATGGCGTGCTCTCCGCCGAGGGCAAACCTCCGAGCTGTACATTTCGCGAAGTCGAGATCGCGTTCCCGTTCGACGCCTGCTCGCCGCTCTCAACGAACGGCACGGACAAATACGTGATCGTGCCAGTACGGACCCTGCATCTGACGACAGCTTGGACAGAGCTTTGGTTTCTGAGCCTCTAGGTTTATTCGTATATGTTCTTTGTAGACAATGTCGGGCTGTCCAGCGCACCAGAAGGCCACTTTCGTGCAGGACACTGGCGCCAACGGCGTGATCTTCATCCAGCATGAAGGTAAGAAGCCGCAGCAGATCAAGCTCCCAACTGATCTCCCAAATCCCATCGAGCTCCCGCTCGTCATGGTCACGATGGACTCGGGCATGCAGATTGTCGACCAGATCAGCAAGGTGCACCCGACGCAGACGCTGCGGATCCGCTTCGTGTTCAGCGAGGAGTGCACGTCCGACAAGTTCCAGGTGCATCCGGACGAGGACCCACACTTGCAATCCGTGCAAGCGCGCGTCCAGTCTGCGGTCGCTGGCTTCCTGCTGATCTCGACCGCGGACTCGGGCTCTTCAGTGCCATCGACAGTCACTTACGAGTTCCTAAAGCCTGCTACGAAGGATGACGACGCACTGGAAAACACGAAGCTGCCGCTGGGCAAACACGACCTGTACTTCCCCGACAGGACGCTCGTGCGGCCCTGTGAAGACCTGAGATCAACCGACACGAGCTCTCGGATCATGCGGACTCTACAGCTAGATATGGACGGCAAATGGGTGGTTCTCACGCTTCAGTCCAGGTGTTCTTTACGGAACCAGCTGCAGTACTTTGCGGGCATGAGAGTGGGTGGCGTGATCTTCGGAGACCCCGAGTTCCCAAGACACTCGAGTGTGTCGCTGTCACCAACAGATTTCTATGGAGCACAAGACCAACTACAGATGCCAAACGTACCGTTCGTAGTGGCCTCACTGAGCTCACTCAGGTCCATGCAGCGTAACCCCAAGCGGAAGGACCCAGCAGCGCACATCCAAGTCGAGTTCACGGGCGAGAGTACGTACTGTTTTAGTGGAATGAGCGTCTGAAAGCCAAGTCTTGATCCTGACTGCTGTGTATTTGTTGTAGACGCACTTCAGCACCACTGGCGTGACCTCGTGGAGCTGTCGGACCCAGGCAACTGGCCGTCGAGCGAAACCGGACGCGATCGACTCTTCCACCGCGTGCTCAAGGACCACGCGACGATCAGCGACCAGGACGCGGAGCTGCAGCTCGTGCGCAACGAGCGCTACGAGACGCTCGTCGCGCTCTACTGGCAGGCGCAGCGGTTCTACAGCGACCCAGTCAGCGACGACGAAGAAGACAAACACGAGGACTCGTGATTCTGACTGATTGCTAGCTTTTTATAGTGAGAATCCAACCTTGGAGAGGCTTGTTGGCTCTTAGCGTGTCGGTGTGTCTTTAGTATTCGGGCTTGTGCGCGCACAGGATGTAGTTGATCGCCGTGAAGTTCGGGTCGATGCGCCAGCTGCGGAAGACCGGCTCGCCCACGATTCCAGACGTATCCTTAACAACCAGTCCTTCCTGCAAATACAAGTACGATCGATTAGTTCGACAAGACAACCCACGAGTTGGATAGTGCTGGCATACACACATACCACTTTCAGAATGGCGCTGAGCTCCTCTGGCTGCACGAACTTGCGCCAGTCGTGCGTCCCTGGCGGCAGCAGACGCAGTACGTACTCGGCCATGCCGACCGTTAGCGCCGCGGCGAGCGGGTTGCGGTTGATTGTCGACATGAAGAGCAGGCCGCCGGGCTTCACGAGCGGCGTGAGCGTCTGCACGAACGCCTTGACGTCCGTCACGTGCTCCACGACCTCGAGCGAGCACACGACGTCGAACTGCTCGCCCTGCGCCACCAGATCGTCTGATATATAGAGGTACAAACAACGCGATGAATAAGTTCGCAAACACTAGCACCGCATGGGATACAATGATATACGTATAAATACCGACCAGAAGTGCAGCATCGGTAGTCGATAGCGCTTGTAATGGGGCTCTGCGCGGCGTGGTGCTTAGCTGCTACGATGTTCGCAGACCCCGGGTCGACCGAGACCATGGAGCCGCCGATGCGGCAAAGCGCCTCCGAGAGGATGCCACCGCCGCAGCCCACGTCCGCGACACGCAAGCGCTTGAGTGGCTCCGGGTCGTCGTCGTCGCCGTTGAAGTGCGCGATCACGTGGCTGCGGATGTACTTGACGCGCACGGGGTTGAGCTGGTGGAGCAAGCCCACGCCCGTGGTGCTCTTCGGCGACCACCAGTCGCTGTTCCGTCGTATCGATGGACAACATGTTAGTCATAGCGTGTCATGGGACACCAACTGCGGATTCAATTGTCATGAATGAATGATGGTTGATTGACGTACGTGGCGACGGCGTTGAACTTGTTCACTTCTTCGTCCGCGACGGTCGAGAAGCCGCGGAGCGATCTGCTTCTGTTGTTGTTCATGCTTGTGCTGAGCGCTGTGCGTCGCACCACCGCTGGACGCATCGCGGCGCTCAGGCGCTGCGGCATCATCACCATGATCTTCGCTTTCAAGTTCCAACGAGAATGGCAAAGAACAGCAAAACAACAGCATAAAAATGATCACAGAAAAAAGGCGAGATTCGTAACAATATTTAGGATCACAAAATTAGTGCGCTTTGAGCAGATTCTTTGAAGCAGAGGTTGTTTGTCGAGTGCTGTTGTTATTTGTCGATCGATAGAGTATTTGGATTCGATGAACGTGAACAACAGCAGCGGCCTGGAGCACGCGAGCGCGCCGTCCAACAGCCATCCGGCGGCGCGGCTCGCGGCGTCCTCAGCACCTCCTTCCTCTTCAGCGTCCGGCGCGAACGTGACTCCCATGAACGTTGGCGCGTTCTCGAGTGACGTGAGCGACGCGCTGCGCTTCGCGGACCAGATGCAGATGGGCCGCCCGCGTGACGAGCAGTCCGCCGCAGAGCACGAGTCGGCGAGCAAGCGCTTCAAGGCCGAGACCTCGCAGCAGCTGTATGGGAACAGTGGCCAGACACTGAACGACGGCATAGGCAACAACAACGCTTCGGCAGCAGGGCTGTACAACAACAACAGCTCGATGGCAGCCCTGATGGGTGGCAACGCGTTCCAGCAACAGCAACAGCAGCAGCAGACTGGCGCGAATAGCAACAACAGCAGCCAAATGGACTACAACCTGTTCCTGCAGTCAATGCCCACTACCGTCGCGAATGCCGCCGATAATGTATACACGTCGCTGCCGACGTCCATGATGATGATGATGGGGAACAACAACAGCAGCAACCAGCAGCAGCAAATCCAGCCGCAGCACCTGCAGTTCCTCAACCAGCAGCGGCAGTACGCGGTGTCCATCGCCGCCGCAGCGCAGCGCGGGATGACGGTGATGCAGCAGCAGCAGTTACAGCAACAACAGCACCAGCAGCAGCTCCAGCAACAGCAGCTACAGAAGCAGCAGCAGGCGCAGCAACAGGCTCAGCTGCAGCTGCAGAAGCAGCAGCAGGTGCAGGCCCAAGCGGGCATGATGACCGCGATGCGGATCCAGCAGCAGCAACATAACAACAGCAACAATAGCAGTCTCATCCCAGGCACCACGCTCCCCGTCAACATCCATGCGGCGTCGCTGATGGCGCCTCACCAACAACAGCAGCAACAGCAGAGCGCCTGGCACGCGATGCCAACTGCTGTACCTGAAAAGCCGGTGGTGGTGGACGAGCGCTGCCTGATCTGCAAGGAGAAGGGCAACGTATTCACGTGCAACGGCGGCTGCGGACTGCACGTGCACATCGCGTGCGTCGGTGAAGAAACGCTGTCCGCATCGACAGGTACGAAGTTTAATGCATGGGAAATTGGTTCAGATTGAATTTTTTGACTCGGTGTTTGTATGCTGACGTGGGAATTGCTGTATCTTGCTGTTGTTGTTGTTGTTAGTCGGGCCGCTGTGTGGAAACTGCTTCGTGATGCAGCAGAACCGTGCGTCGAAGGAGAATCTGCAGAAAGGAGGCACGAACGGGCTATCGGTACGTCGTCGTTTCTCATTCCGCACCGATAATGGGGACATTGTATTGTGTCTAAACTGTTTTTGTTTGCCATCGCCAGGTGCGACGAGCGATCCTGTTTCTCAACCTCGAGACGAATAGCCCGGCGAACTTTGACAAGTTTGGGCACATGGCCTCGCTTCGTCTGCTCGAGATTGGAGAGGTATGTGGGAAATGGTGCTTTTGAAGTTGGTGGTGGAGATGAAAATGGGATGTCAATAGTATGTGGACTCATCCACGCTTTCTCGCTATTGCTTTGACAGATTGCAGGGTATCCAATTAAACCTTTCGCTGGGAAGTTCGTCGAGCCGTACCTTCAGGTACAACAGCTGGATCGGATGTTGTTTGTATTCAGACCAGTTAGTAACTCATTCGCTGCGTGTCGCTACTAAACAGCGGTGGATCCGAGAGAAACTCGTGCAGGCAGGTAGAACCGTGCTGAACGTTCGCGAGATCTTCACTCTGCTGGTCGGGCTTTTCGGGTAAACTCTCGTTCATCTTTGCCCCTTGCTCGTCGTAACGTATGGTGATCTCGTCAACATGCAGATGCTGACATTGTTGCGTCATCACATGTGCCTTCATCAGCTTGAAGCAGGCGTGCATTGCGCACGGGATGAAAGAGAAGATCATCGAGCTAGTTAAGGCGTGCAACTTCTCGGCCACAGACTTTCTGGGCTGGCACCCGAGCATCGAGAGCCCGCACGTCCAGTGCTCGAGTCTGTGCCAGATCTGCGGCATCCGCAACCCGCCCGAGGTGCGTAACCTCTCAAACCTGTGGGTTCTCGGCCATTCTGTAGATTTTGGTTCTGACATGTTGTCCCTGTTGTTATTTATGTGTGTATCTGCAGCTGAAAGTGTGCGCTCGATGCTATCGACCGCTGTCGTTCCCCAGTGTGTTCACCAAGTACGCGAGCGCCCTGCTGGCGACCTACTACGCAGGTACGAGTGGTGTGGAATGCATCTTGTCGGTCACCTCTCTTAGTTTCTTAGTACTGTGGCTGTTTATGAAACAGAGCAAGTCGGGATCCCACTTGGCACAACGTGTCTGGACGTGTTCACGCACACGAACACTGTTCGCATCAGCTACAAGGGACTGAAGCCGTACGATGCCGATGGCTCGGACTGGGAGTCGTTCACAGACCAGTACGTGGCTCTCTTTACCGTGATCTAGCTTCAATTCGTCCTTGTACTGATGTTTTTAATCCCTGTTTTCCATCTGAATGCCTCTCTTGCAGAATGCGCACGATCTTTGGGATGCTCGACATTGTGAGCAACTTTGGTGTGCTGCAGCTCAACCCGGACTTTTTCGAGCCCGAGCTGAAGATCATCAGCAATGCGTCGTACATCAACCACGCGATGCTTTCGATGGAGTACGAGGTCGTGGGCAAATTCCTGCAGTCGTTGCGGCTCTTTGGATCGGCGAAGAGCGCCGAGTTCTTGAATCTGATCGTCGTGTGCGAGCGGTTCCTGCTCGTCAAGCAGATGCAGAATGGGAGCTGGTGCAAGATCAACGGGACGATGGCGGACCAGTACAAAGCCACGGCGACCTGTGCAAAGTACGGCTGTTGGCTCGGGTTTTTGTACTTCCTGCTGCTAGATAGCTAACAATGTTGTCAACTTGGATCTTGTGACCGCAGATCGCTTGTGGTGCCGTCTTTCCAGGGCTACGGACCAGTGAACAACGAGTTCCTTCGGCTTCTCGAGAAATGGGCCAAGAGCGCACCAAACTCAAAGTACCCGAATGTCCCGAACCTCAAGATTCTCGTGAGCGGTGCGAAGGTGAAGCCACAGAGCAGAGCAAGTCTAAAGCAGCTTGAAGGGCTCTACCGGGTACGTTGTGGTGCTTATCTGCATTATACAGTATAGATGTGAATGTGATGGCATTCGTTCTCATGGCGTACGTGTATGAATGTGTGATCTGAACGTATGTGTAGAGACAAATGGTGCCCGAGAGTGGAGTCAACCCGCTCGAGCGATTCGTCACAGAGAGGTTGCGCAAGATCCTGCCGTCCAAGGTTAGTGTTGTGATATAGGTGGCTCGTTGTTTTGAATGATCGTTTATCGATGTACTTACACTAATCCGTTGTTCAATGCGCTGAACAGAAGCTCGTGGCTGTGAAGACCGAAGCATCTTCAACGACCAGTTTAAAGCTGGGCGAAGCTGACTCTGTTTCTGGATCCACAGACTCGGAAGAGATCAAGAAGGAACCGAAGACGCTCGGCTCAACCGCCGCCGCTGGAGATGCTTCAGTGAAGGCGGAGGAACAAAAGTTCGTACCTGGTAATGATGACGATGTGAAGGACGAAGCAGCCCAGCACGCCACGGAATACGACGACGCACTGACGAGCATGAGCTTGAACCAAGATCTCGAGATCTTCGACGGCTTGAAGTTCGAAGACGGCGATGTCATCGACGTAAACAACGCGAGGCAGCAGCAGACAGCTAACGTCGACGAAGGCGATGATGACGACGTGAATGAGGTGGATACAGGGGGTGACGAGGGAGATGTTGACGCAGATACTGATGGTGCCGAGACAGTGCGACCCGACGACGAAGAGGAGGAAGAAGAAGAGGAGATGGCGGACATGTACGACGATGATGACGACGAGAACGAGCAGGATAATGACGACGAGAACGAGCAGGATAATGACGCGCAGCAGCTGGATGGCGAAGAGCTCAACGACGAGCAGTCAGAGGAGAATGCAATCGCTGATGTCTTCGCTGGATCCGAGCATCTGGACGGCCAAATGACTTTCGCAGACACTTCGTCCGTCGACTTCTCGCTCGACACGTGATGAAACACTCAAGAGATGTCAGTGCTAAGGGAAAACTTGAGGATGAGAAGGCGAACAGGAGAAAATGGCTGGACTGATCTAATATCACATCTTGTCTTCACTCCACAACCTTCCTTCCGTGTGTGTCATCTCTGCCAAATCAATCATGCTTCCGTCCTCACTCAAAGCAGCCCAATGATCTGGCCAATGTTCTTCTCGCCTGGTTTTCTATACGGCGCATTGCGCTGCGCTTTCAGGCGACTCTCTGCAATCTCCTCTTCCGTCACGTGAAGCGCAGGGATAAGGTTTTCCCACGCAGAACGGGACTGCTCGAGCAAGTACCAACACAGTAACGTCAGCAAACCAGTAAGCGCCAGCAACGCCTAAAAAAATTGATCAAACACAGCTAGTCACCTACCTGAACGTGATAGTCGAGCTCCAGATTCGCAAGCGCCAAGAGCGCGTTCTTCAGGTCAGACGTTTTGCCAGTGTCCATCCGCTTGGACTCGACTTTCAGGCTCGAAGCGATGAATTGCACTTGTTCCTTCGCATGGTTCATCCGGTCTTCCGCCTGCATTGATAGCACGCACACATCAAAAACACTTTTCAGTTAGCAACTTTCATGCAAGTCAAGAGCCATCGCGTATTTAATTGCCAGCACGCTCACCGATGCCATCTTCTGCTCGGCTCGCATCGCAGACGCAGCAGCGCCACTACTTGCTCGCGCAGCTGCGAACCGCTCCTTGTTGCGCTGCATGCTCGCATTCGCTTGGTGCACCTCATAAATCGCAGATTCGCGGTTGTTCATCACCGTCTATGGAGCGATCACACATCGAGTTTATTAGACATTCGACCGAGTGATTCTTACACACGAAGAGAACTGGCTGCTGCTGCATATACATACCTTGACAGCATCCACCTTCCCAGTCTGGTACCGGATGATCGATACATACATCGCGAGAATTTGGTCCAGCTACAGGCAAAGAGGCACAGGTTGTAGCGTTAGAATCCTGATAATAAACTCTCGGCATGTTCCAAATGCAAGTGCATCTTACCTGATCCTGGTACATGTTGGACACAGTCTCAAAATTGTCGCCCGCCAGCTACGCACACGAAGTCGTTCAAAATATCAGTGTTCCGCGGCTCTAGCATGTGCATGGAGGAGGAAGCAACAGCACCAACCTCAGCGACTCGCTTCATCTCGTTGTCTTTCTTCTCGTGGACGGAAAGCGCGGTGAGGTAGCTTCCAAACCGCGACATCTCGTATCCATCGCTTCGCTGCGCAGCGTACACGAGATCCGAGCACCTTTTCACTTCGCTGATGCGCTTCTCATATTCGTCAATGTGCTCTCCGATCTAAATCAGAAAAACGACATAACAACCCATGAGTAACGCTTTACTCAGAACAACAGCACAGTGCAGCGATCAACTCACCTTTGCGTAATCGTCGTCCGTCTTGATCTCGACCTGTTGGACTGACGAAGACGAGAGGAAGAGCCCGTCTTTCCACGAGCTCCAGAGCGACGTGACCGCAGCGGGGGTTGGCACATACGCCGCTGCCATCGACTGGACCTTGAGAATGTCCTTCCCAGCAATCAAGCCCTGATTCACACACAACACATAGACAAGCTCAGCGTCACATGTGAACATCCGCATCTCACTCAAAGTGAATACAACCCGGACCTCGGTGCTGGCAGTCAGCATGATCTGGAGCTCCAGCGTCTGCGACAGCTTCTCGTGGTTACACACTTCGTTCTGCAATATCATTTCAGGATGATAAACATCAGAATTAAACCAAAGACCTACTTCGAAGTAGTTGCTTCACGACCACCATCACGTGGATTCCACTCACGATGAAATGCTCTAATGCTTGCCGTCGCTCTTCGACAAACGTCGCGTCCATGTTTCCTGTCCAGCGCTTCTCCGGGATCGGCGGAATGATTGTCCCTGAGAGTCAAAACAACCAATTTTATATCAGCTCAACACACAAATCACGGCTCCTAGTCTCGCCAGCCACCTCAAACCTCGAAACTGCGTCAGCAAACGCTGGTGGAGCCACTCAAAGTCGCTGAAGCGGCGCTTTACTTGCGCTGAATTGCACGGAAAGTGCTTGCAGTTGGTCTAGAAGCATTGCCAGATGTCAACTCGAAGTTCTGGGCGTGAGCAGTAGAATGCAGTGTAAAAAGGTGAATGCGTACCTTGGTCGAAATGATGTACTGCGTGTAGCGCGTGTACCCCGAACCAACGACGACGGGCGTGCTCACTGATACCACAAACGACCGCTTAAAGTCCGGCAAGTTCTCTTCCGGAAGCTGTTGGCCATTTCAGCATCAAGCAATTGCCAATATCTTGGTTACGACATCTCTATCATCAAGATACGTCAAGCGCGGCATGTCAAATTCCGTACCACGTTGTCCGGAGGGCAGTCGAACTGGAAATCCGCGAGCGGGAGTGCCTCGCCAGCGTACAAGCTCTGCATTTGGCACTTGCCCGTGCTCTGCACCAGCGCCACGAGCTTCATCGCGACGAACCAGCAGTCCTTGTTCAGCTTCTCCTGAGACTTGCCGCCGCTCGCCAACCGCCAGATCTGTTGTACAGGTAACAAGTCGACGTTAGACAGCTCTATATCTATACAATACCCTTAAACAACAGATATTGACAGCGTACCTCTCTGTTGGCGTCGTTCAAGAGCCTCGCGCGCCGGATGAATGCTGCGCCTTCCGCGCCGCCAATGTAACCATCCGAGTCCGTATCCACCTGCGTAGAGAGGCGCAATATGCACATGTATCATGAGCCGATGCATACAAGACACGCAGAGCACACACTATCGCATACGTCTAAGGACAGAACAGAACACAGCGTACGATGTGGAAGAGGCGCGAGTAGAGCACGCCCTCGTCGCTCTGGAACTTGATCGGGCCGTTCGGGAAGGCGATCGTGAACTCGCCGTTGCTCGTGTTGCCCGCCGAGCGCCGCATCAGGTCCATCGCGTCCTGCTGTTCGCTCGTAGTTTGCTTCTGGTGCCTGTGCTGCCTGTACTTCTGGTGCTGCTTGTGTTGCTTATGCTGCTCGTGTGTCGTCACTGCGCAACTTCAATGCTCGCGTTCTCTCTCGTTCCGCTTTCTCTCGCTCGCTCTTGTTATTATCACATGCGAGAAGCCTCAGCTTCTCCAACAGAGGGTGTTAAAACCTCTTTGTGATGATGCCATAAACCTTTTTAATGGCGTTCCAAACGGATTTGACACTATTGTTATCCTTTCATTTGGTTCGACAGACATCTTGTCTTTTATATTTAACAATCTAAACGTTGAAAAGCATTTTGCTTCTCAATAATGGGTAACTTTCTCTATGTATCATTTGTGTGACGCAAAGAAACAAAGGTTGCGCGAATGTGCAAAATTGTTGCTGAATTATCAGATCTGGTCTGGAAAGGTCGCGCGAAGGTGCCTTGAAGCGTGCTATTGTGTCGTTTGAAGCTTGAAAAAGATTGCAAGGCGCGAATTTTCGCACATTTTCACAAGCGCGAAAACGAAAAGCAACGAAGAGCTCACTCTCTGACCCTCCGTCCGTCGAACAGCACGATGCAGAGCAGCAGCAGCGGCAGTGGCGCGGGCCTCAACTGGCGCATGAAGAGCTCCGTGGCGTCTCCGCAGTCGCCGTCCGCATTGCCAGCGAAGAACAACAGCAGCGGCAACAACAGCAACAGCAACAGCACGAAGAAGAAAAAGAAGCGCAGCGGCAAGAAGAGCTCGCTGCGGCGCATGCGCATCTCGAAAGAGTGAGTGCGAAGCGCGCTATGGTACTGTAGTGCTGGGTTGGGTTGACGATGCTGATGGTGTTTGTTTTGTGTGTTTCTGGTAGGTCGATGAACCGCCTGGTGATGGATTACCTGGTGGGGAAAGGCTATCGTGACGTCGCGGAGGCGTTCTGGCGGGACTCCAACACCAAGCGTGAGTATCTTGGGCATCCAGGCGTGTATCTGCTGACGTACTTGCGATACTAAGCGAAGGTTGTGGTGACTTCTTGTGTGTTTGCAGCGCATGTGGACTTGCAGTCGGTGCAGGAGCGCATGAGCATCCAGCAACTGCTGCTGGAAGGACACATCCAGAAAGCGCGCGAAAAGCTAGACGTGATGGATCCGTTGGTAAGAGCGTATGTATGGTATCTCGCTTCAGTTTTACAAGACGAAAGGAAATAATATCGTTGTTGTGTTCCTGTTGTCAACAGTTCTTGGAAAAGCACACTGCGATGGACTTCCTGCTGGCAAAGCAGGAGCTGGTCGAGCTAATCAAAGCGCGTAACGTCGTCGCTGCGCTCGGATTTGCGACCAAAAACCTCGCACCGTTCGGCGAAAAGAATGTACGTCGTTGGCTTGACAGACACTGCTGCGTCCAGGCTTGTGTACTGATGACGATGGCACCTTACTTTCACATACAATAGCCGCAGTTCCTGCAAGAAATCGAGCACACGATGGCGCTGTTGGCGTTCGAGAACCACAAGCAGTCGCCTCTCGGGTACCTCCTGGACCAGTCGCAGCGTCGCCGCGTCGCTGACGAAGTGAACTCAGCTATCCTGAGAAATCAGAAACAGGAGACAGGTTGGCTCTGCATTCTGATGTGTTGACAATGATGGCGTTTCGATTCTGCTGACGGTGCATCGGCTGCTTGCTGTATGTGTGTATAGAGCCTATTCTGCCAACGATGGTACGCCAGTTCCGCTACATGGAAGACCAGCTGAGCATGAAGATTAAGCGTCGCCCCAAGGGCATCTGCGCTGTTTCGGAAGACAATAGCAGTTGCGATGACCAGTGAGGTTACGCACAGCAGCAACAAGAAAGATCAACACAACAAGAACCTGTATATCAATTACCGACAGCATACTCAAGACACGCCTCAGAAGATCGCCAACTTATCATGAGATACCAAAGTACCAACACGACAAGTAAGCGACCTTCCTTTTTATTGCGGGTCAGATGCTCTAAGTAAACTTAAAGCACCTGACACCCTCGGAGTAGGCATCTCCTGTCACCCGAGCTCGGGGAGCCCAAGTGAGCTTGTGTTCGTTCTTGAGGAAGATGTTGCGCGCGGCATTCACGTCTCGATCCATCGTGAGCTCGCACTTCCCACACTGGAAGACCTTCTCATGCGTGATCTTGCGG